>PVJH01009612.1:0-78065 GCA_004026705.1 Nesogale talazaci
GTGCTGCAAGGCAGGCACAAGAGGGCTTGCCAGGGAGTGGGGGAGAAAAGGGACAGTGTTGCGAAAATGAGTTGACAGAAATCTGGGACCTTCGGGGTCTGAGACCCGGGAAGAGGAAAGTGCTCACTCGTTTGGAGAAACTGGAGGAAAGGAATGGCCGGTGAGAAATCAGGCGGGCCTACAGTGAGCCCAGGCCGAGGGCAGCATCTAGAACAAAGGGGATTTCCAGCCCGGTGTGGTGTCCATGGTGCATGGGCTTCTCCTTGGCGTGTTCACCACAGGCCCAGCCCCCGCCCAGCTGTTTGAAGACAAAATGCCAAGTAAAAGAGACCCACTGAGCACGAGACCATCATCCGGCCAGTGACTGCTCAGGAGAGGAAATGGGAACACAGAGAAGGGCTACGAGTGTGACAGCAACAGATCAAGAGGTGACTTGGCACTGAGGAGAAGCGCACAGCCTTCCTCAGTCCCTCCAATCCCAGGCTGTGTGTGGACAATGGGCTGACATGTACCTCAAACGGGACTCTCTAAAGGCCACCTACATTTCGTGGCTCTCGGTGTCTTCCCTCTTCTCAAAGCCGGCAATGACTGGTCAAGCCTTTCCCACACGACAACACTAGGAAACACCTCTTCCGGACGCAAATCTCCCTTGACCATGTTCTGAGAAGGACACTCATGAAGCCATCAGATCTACCTATCGCACAGTGGTCGCTCCTGTTTTCATGGCCTGGCCTGAAACATATTCCCTCGGGTGGTCTCTTGACAGAACATCGTGCCATTTGACAAATCAGAACGAGGATAAGGGCTTTAGACGGGGCATGGGTGTTCGGTGGTAGAAAGCTCACCTTGCCTTCCTGATGGGAACTTGATGGGAGCTACATTGGAGGATGTATTGGGGTAAAACCTTGACTGTACAAGATAAAAGTTCCAGGAGGAAGTCCTCTAAACATTGCTCTCATTGCATATCTCTTGTAATAGACTCTTGAAATGGAGTGAAGATAGCCATACTACTTAATAGACCTGAATGAAATAACTTTTCTCAAAAAATCATGTGCAGGACATCATGTTTGGGGCTTCCTGGACTGTGGCTGCCGCTCCATGGGGTGGGCACAGGGCATCCCCCAGAAGTGCTACCAGAAGAAGCCTTCTGAGGGACCCCCTGCACCCAATGAGGAGTCAGGCGTGATTTAGGGTTCTGGGGAATGCCACCTCTCTGGCTTCCCAGTTTGTTGAAGGGTACCTTGTGCACTGAGGGGAGGGTCCTTGTGGAGAAGGACTGTTATTAGGACTCCCTAATAACATGGTCTATGCCGTGGCGCTTTGGGGGTGGCCTGGAGGCCGAGCTGGTGCTGTGGGTCAGGGAGAAGGACTCTTTCCTCTAGTGGCTGCTGCTCCTCATCCCCACGACTGGGCGCCTGGAAAGTTCAGCGCCGGCAGTGGATCTCTGAGTTAGTGTTCGTGCCAAGCCCGTGCCCCTGCCCACAGACCCTGTGGAGCTGAACAGCCTGAAATACAGGCTGGTGAAGGTCAGGGGGTGCTTTGATCACTCCAAGGAGCTGTACATGCTTCCCCAGACCATGGTGGAGCCTGCCCAGGATGCTCAGGAGGCCAGTCAGATGACTTCTCAGCTGAGAGTGGTGCCTGTGTCATCATGCCTTCTACTGCCCTGACCTGGGAACTATCCTCCTGGTGAACAGAAGCTTTGTCCCCAGGAGGAAGGCGAACCCAGATACTGGGCAGAAGGACCAGACTGAGAGAGAGGTAGAGCTGGTAGGCATGGTGAGGATGAATGAGAAGAGGAAACCCTTTGTCCCTGAGACTTGGGGGGGGGGGGGTTGGGGCATGGTCAGGGTCACAGGTGCTGACCCCATCTTCATAGATGTGGACATCAAGAGCATTGTCCCTGGAGGACTCATTGGAGGGCAGAAGAGAGTGGTAACACAGCAGAATGCAGCACCTACAGTGCAGTGTCACCTGGTATGGCCTCTGTGCAGCCACAGCATACATGTGATTTAAGAAATTCAGGTGGCAGAAGCCTCTGGTCCTGAGATGACCCCACTCCCATCCCCCAACAGAGCATGCAATTTCAGATATTTGTGCCAAGTCAGGTGATATGAATAAAGTGCTTTCTCTCTCTCTCTCTCTCTCTCTCACACACACACACACACACACACACACACACACACAAAATTTTGTGGACCTCAAAGTATAATAAATACTTATTAACATATCTGAATACCAGCAAGTCACATAAAGACCTTAAAATTATGTATGCTCCACAAGACTGTGAAAGAAAGGTTAATACTCTCCCCCTTATCTTAACTAAATTTAGCCCAGGCAGATTCTTTTTAAAAATCTACATCTTGATAAGAAATACTTAGTCAGTGAGTCTATTTTGCCCCCTAGGAGCCCTAGAGAACAGAATTGAAACTGCTTCTTGGGTCTCTGAGATTGTAAAACTGATGTTAGCAGACAGGCTGTCCTTTCTACAAGTGGCTTTTGGACTTGACCTGCCAACATTTTGCTTAGCAATCTTGACTCACTCAGGCGATGCATATACTGAATCTGATCAGGGTTTGGGTCTGTGTGCTTGTTTTCCTTCTAAAAGACTTTTCTGGAGTCTTATAACCCATTCTGTAGCTCTCCTTTTCCTTGGGGCTACAAATAAATGTCAGGATTCCTTACCAATGTATCTTTGAACTAGCCAGGCTCCTGACCACTGGAAAAACTAGTTTTATTTTTAAAATCTCTTATGCCTCAATAGAACACATTAATAGACCCAATTGCAAATATCTTGATGCTAAAGTGGATATATATATATATATATATATATATATATATATACACACATACATACTGCCAAATGAATCATTTCATTAATTCACTGTAGCATTAAAGCAATTTCATTCATCAGCCTACCAGTTAGGAAATCAAAACTGAGCTTCTTGAAAGAGAAGAATATGTACGTATCTCTCAATTAATGATACCATCTGAAGGTAAAATTTTATTTTTATAAATGTTTTGCTTTAGAAAAGCCTTACTGTGTCAAATTTTAAAAATAATTTTCTTTTCCTGTAGTGCAGTCATAAAGAAGTCTGTCTAATTAAAAAAAATCAGAGAATTCAGTATATTAATGGGCTGGTGTGTGGGGGCAGGAGGGTGAAATTCAGATGGAATGTTCTTAAACTTACAAGAGAAATCCATGATTGACTCTCACTTCCCTTCTGAGCTGACCCACAAATAACTTTCCTCCAAGCAGGCACCATTGGGGATGAAGTTCAAATGCTTGCGGAATCACAGATGTTATCCAGCAGGCTGTAGGATCACTCACTGTGTTGTCCCTTAGGATATTCTATCTTATGGAGATAGACAACGGCACAATATTTTCAAAGCGAGGCAATACAAAGTCATGCAATGTGCAAAAGTGTAGGTTGACGCTGTTCGAGTTGGGTAAATACACTCTAAAATGACAAAAAAAGTGTCCTGTGAAGGATCCACAGAATTGCTGAAGTCCTTAGCAATGAGATGCCAGTGCTTGTGGTCATAACGTTCTAAGGCTGATTTTCAGAGGAGGCATTCCATGTCACCAAGGAACAGGACCTGTTGAAAATAAAAGGACGCGACGCCTTTCCTCACGGCTCTAGGAGATAACACCCCCAAAGTTTACGATAGCGACAAGCGCAGTGGAGCATCACCTTATCACAGCACCCTCAGCATCGCCAGGCACAAGACACGATGATCTGAGCTCCCAGAAAGGGAAATTGCCTCTGTGGAATGCTGAAAGAATCTACCGTCTCCCAGATGATTTTCTGAGTTGTGAGAAGCCACAACTGGAAAATCAGACTGCAATAATGACAATCAGAAGCGTTTGTTAAGAGGAGCTTACTACCAAGGGCGCAGGTAGGAAATACTATGAAAATGATGGCAACATATGTACAAATGTGCTTGATACCGTGGATGTAGGAATGTTCTGAGAGCTGTAAGAACCCCCAATAAAGTGATTTTCCTCCAGACTGATTACCAGCCTATCTTATCTAGGTAGACTTGCAGAGATAATAATATGCACAAAAACAAGACAGAGCAAAACAAAGCAACAAAAGAAAACAAAGCAAAACAACAACAACAAATCGAATTCCTTCTGTTCATTCACCAGCGATGTGCACAGCCCTGCTGTACTAGAGAGTGCACTGCTACCACTCCCCACTCAGTTCAGGGAGAGGCAACTCTCCTCTAGGGGTTTGTCTGACAATGTCTTTGATGTAGATTGGGGTGCTGGGGGCACACGTCATGAGTCCTGACTGCGTTAGTGGGAAGACTCTGGACCTATCATGTGAGCCTTTCTGTCGAGCATAATATACCACGTATGTTCCAATCATGTCCCCATTCCCTTCTCTGTAGTCCTGTCTGCAACTGTGATGTATTAATCTCCACCAATCATGCTTCTGTGAAAGTTTCCTTTGTTCTCCCTCATCCTATTGAAGTCCTAGATTTTCTGATATCCCTCAGATGCCACTACCGACCTCTAGATAATGTTCTCCCTTGGTGGTATAACCTGTTTTGGTCTTTGTCTTTTACTTTCCAGCTTAGGAATTAATGAGTGGTGCTGTCCTTAAATTACATATGAGATTTGGGGTCTCTTTTGTAACCCTAAGGCACCTCCTCCTCGTGTCTGTGATGGCGATTTAATGAGAACATGCAGCCATTGTAAAGTACTTTAAAATAGTACCAGACACCTAGTTAAAAAAAACAAACATGAAAGTTAGAGATGGACAACAGAAAAGTGAAGAAGACCACATTATATATTGGAATCGTACATAGAGACTTTTATCAGACTCATGGACTTGACTGGATTGGGCTGGGTTGCTTTCTTAATGTACAAGTGCTCTTTACATAAAGTTCTTTCTTAGACACATATGAGTGTTTATGAATTTGTTTCTCTAAAATAGGAGGCAAAGGACATTTATAGAGGTCTAAATACAGGCATATACAAAGGTAAATATATTTATATATGATCATGGGGAAATAGATCTATGTGCATATATATATATATATATATATATATTTTTTTTAAGGCATCACTGCCCTGGTGGTGGGATTAGGAGGCTCAGCCTTTGCTCCTGTGAACGGGAATTGAACCTCCGTCCCAGTGGGCCGCAGTCCCACGCAAAACCACTACGCCACCGGGGCTCAGCCCTTATGTGCATATATTTATAGGGTTAGTATTAAGGCAACAGATGGACATTGAGCCTCCACTCAAGTACTCCCTCAATGCAGGAACACTTTGTTCCATTAAATTGACATTCCATGATGCTCACTATTCTGACATGATCACTGAAGACAAATGTGTGCATAAGCAAACGTGATGAAGATAGCTGATGGTGTCTCACTATCAAAAGATATATCATCTGGGGTCTTAAAGCCTGAAAGGTAATAAGTAACTATCTAGCTCAGAAGCAACAAAGCCACATGGAAGAAGCACACCAGTCTGTGTGACCATGAGGTGTCAAAGAGATCAGGTATCAGGCATCAAAGAACTAAAAATGGTATCATTGTAAATAAAGGGACATACAGATTGGGGACCCAAAACCCATTTGTAGGTAATGGGACATCCCCTTACAGAAGGGTGTCAGGGAGGAGACAAGCCAGTCAGGGTGTAGTATAACACTGATGAAACATACAACTTTACTCTAATTCCTCAATGCTTCTTCCCCCCACTATCATGATCACAATTCTACCTTACAAATCTGGTTAAACCAGAGGATGTACACTGGTACAGATAGGGACCAGCAACATATAGAATCCAGGACAAATGATGAAAGTGGGGACACCGGGAGGGTGGAGGGAAGGTGGAGTATAAAGGGGGAACTGATTATAAAGATCTACATATAACGTCTTTCCTGGGGTATGGACAAGAGGGAAGTGGATGAATGGAGACATTGGACAATATAGTAATAATTTATAAACCAAGGGTCTATGAGGAAGGGGGAAGGAGGAAGGAAAATGCATACTGATACCAAGGACTTAAGTAAAAAGCAAATGTTTTGAGAATGATGATGGCAACAAATGTACAAATTTGTTTGACCTACAATGGATGAATGTATTGATTGTGATAAGAACTATATGAGACTCCAATAAAATGATTTAGAAAAAAAAGAATCTGAATTTAAACGTGAATAGAGAAGTACTATCAGTAGTCTCATTTTACAAATAAGGACGCAGGTTCACCAAGGTTTGGTAAGTTACCCAAGGCCATTTAATGAGATGGCGAGAAAACTGAGATTCACACCTTTGCCTTCTAGCCACAGTGTCCAGAAAAGCTTGGGTTTGGATGGGGATTACTCCCCACCAGGAATCTGTGACTGGGAGGAGTTTGGCTTCAACAGGGGCCATTTGGAATTGTCTGAGGACAATTTGATGGTCACAACCTTGGGGTGGGGTGCTACTGGTACTAGACGCTAGACCTCAGGGATGTTGCTGAAGCTCCTCCAAGACCTAGGGCAATCGTCCTCTCTGTCAGTTGTCACCTGACCTACCTCCTCCACTCAGTTCCCAGGGGACACTGCAAAGTGGATGGCTGCTGCTCTTGTACCATGAGACTAGGACGGTGGCGGGGTTTTTTTCAAACTCCTCCTTTGTTAAAAGTTTGACTTTGCCCACGAGCTGAACATAAACGGGGCCCCTGGTGATAGACTGTTGATGATGTTTCTCTTTTTATATCCTGGTAGACCTCTGAGGTAATTTGCCCAGTCCTAGTTGCCATAACAACCAGGTGACTCAGAATTTCCCAGTTAATGCCCACCACTTGCCACCAACCAGTTCGGGTGAGGTCAGAACTATTAACATCGCAAATGCCTCAAATTGCATGAATTTTAAAGCCCTGGAACTGTAGGCAGCTTTTGGGCAGAGTGTCCAGTTTTCCTTGCTTTTTCCCCCCCGTCTTTTCATTACTTCGGATATCCAGATGTTCTGCTTTAGTCTCTGTAGACCCCGCGTCATCCACCCAATCCATCTACTTAGTGATGAATTGGCATTTTGTCGGCATGTCACCCAGAATGAAGGGGTATGGAATGAATCCAGGGCAACCAACAACATAGAATAAGAAATGATGGGAACGAGTGCTTACTGATGAAAATTTGGGATGCCTCGGAGACAATGCCTCCAGATGGTAGGCAAACAGGGGTTGGTGAAGTCCAATATTCTTATAGACAGTGGAAGGAATAGGTTACTACTGTCCCTTCCTCCTAGATGAAGGGTCTTGCCAAGAGCAGCGCTTTAAGGTCCTTAAGACACCATTCTTCTCTTCCACCCCCACCTGCAACATATATGTTTGTCAGCCTATTCTGGTTTGGATACTTTTTATCTCCTCTCACCCACGTCCTGTACTTCCTTCCTTAATGTCAAGGTCAATTTCTCCCTCTTCGATGAAGCCTTCTTAGTCACTAATCCTGTCTCTCCCTTGCATAGCACTTTTTAGTGGGGCCTAGTAGTGCTGTTCGATAACCATCGATCTGTTGACCACAAGGTCAGTGATTCAAAGCCCCCAGCTGCTCCCCGGGATAATGACGAGACTCTCTGCTCTAGTGAAGATGTACAGGCTCAGAAACTTTCTGGGTCTCTTTAGTCTGAATTGCCTCGAGGACATTGGATTTTGAGGGGGTGCGTATTCTATTTCCAGGAGCCCTGGGGGCACCGTGGTGAAAGTGCTTGATGGTCAAGTGAAGAGATGGGTGGCTTAAAGCCACCAGCTGCATCGTGGGAGAAAGATGGAACAGTGTCTTTCCTTCAAGAGCTCAACCTTGGGACGCCTTCTGGGGGTAACGCTCACCTGTCCCGGGAGTCTCCAGGAGTCAGAGTTGACTCAATGGTAGCTGCTGTTGGTTTGTTTTAAATTTCAGAAGTGGATTATAAGCTCCTCAAAGACAAAGATGTTACCATCTTTAATTTCCATACAGTAGAACCCTTTCAATTTCTTCTTCCCTTTTCTTAAAGGGGGAGGCATCTTGTTTTAGACAGGGTTCTCTAGAAAAACAAAATCAGGACACTAAAATTCTCTCTGTATATCATATAGATAGAAAGATATCTAACATAAGAAATAAACTGCTAACTAGTCAATAAAGCAGTACATATGACTCAGTGCAACTCACTTGTGTGAGACTTGAGGGCTTCCGGGGAGTCCTCTGTAGAGCAATTCAGGCTATCCAGCCACAAGCAGCAAACAGCAAGGCAGGTCACCAACAGTCAATCTGATGACAGGGTCCCACAGTCCCCAGCTCAAGAGAAGTATATTCCAGGCGCGTGGTGAAGCAGGGCTTAAAGAAAGCTCAATTCACAGCAACACAGGATTAGGGGTCCCACAGAGAGTGTAGCTTGCAGATCAAGGCACAAAACAAACAAGGCAGCTGGCTGGTCTGAAGATCCAAGAACAAGAGAGCAAGAACGCAGGCTTGCCAAGCCATTTCTATCTCCACCCTTCAATTGATCTCCATGTGTTCATTGACCGTGTTGGCACAACAAGCCTACCTATCACACATCTCAATCCTGGATCTGACCCAGGCTTAGTCTGGAGGAGCTGGTGGTCAGATGGAGTCCAATGTGGACATCCGTAAGTGCATCTGGCTGTGTTAGAAGAGGTGAGGCTGCGTGAGGCGGGACATCTCACCTGTGCTAAGGTTGGTTGGGGCTGCGGCACAGTGGGAATGGTGTGTGTGTACGAGGGCACTGCCCGGGAGAGTCTGTCAACCTGGTTGCTAGGTCCCAGAGGCCAGGGGGGGAAATCTGAAGGACACTCCATGCCAAGAAAGAACTCAGAAGATATCATCAGAGTTTCTGAAAAACAAAAAGTCACACTAGGAAAAAGCAGCTCGAGGTAAGTGAGGAGCAAATTTCAATGCCGGTATAGCAAATCTGCCCGAGGATAGGGGCTTTAAGCATCAACATCATCCTATTTAGCCATGAATCTACAATGTGGGTATGGCTCAGGGAGGGCTTGAGGACGAAGTCTTTGAATGTCTCGTCACGTGCCTGGGAGTCGATGCTAAGGCAGCTGGGCCTCCTTGGAAATCTCTTGATCTCTGGGAAGACCCCAGGTTCCCAAATTTATTTGGTCTACTACTCCTCTTTCAGGAATTTTTTTTTTTTTTTACTCAGAGTCCCCCTGACAATGAAAAATGTGTAGGATAGCCCATATTCCAGGATAAAGTGTAGCCCCTAGGTGGGTCCAGTGCCCGCCCGCAGAAGGCAGCATCACTCACTCTGGGAGGCACTGGTGTAGATTTGCCAAGGGGTCTGTCTCTACAGGATGGTCGCTTTGCCCTTGTGGGCTCGATTCCACCTGAAAGACAGACAGAGTAGAACTGCCTCCCAAGGCTTTCCTTGGCTATTATCTTTGGGGGATGGGGGCAGAGATGGCCAGGGCAACCAGTACTCCTCCACTTCAGGGGTGGGGTTGCACAAACACATTAGGCTCCCGTTTCTGCCTAAGAAGTGACCACAAAGAATGACTTAACCAGCACACACTTCTCAAGTCACATGCCATGTGTTGTGAATCTAGGCGGAGTTTTCCTGGGTCCTCTGCTTGGTAAACATCTCAGAGGCTACAAGTAACGGTGGGCTAGGTCAACATCTGAAGACACAACCGGGGAAGAACCTGCTTCTCCACTCATTCAGGCTGTAGGCAGAATTATTTCTTTGAGTTGTAAGACTAAAAGACCTGCTTCCTGCCTCTGCTCTGGAAGTCTCTGCTCCAGACTTCACTGGGCCAGCAAGGAGTTTCTAAGACATGTCTGCTAGCAAGACGGAATCTGACCTGACGTCAAAGAACCACGAGTGTGACAGCTCATTCTCTTTACCACAGTTAAAAGCCAATCCCAGACCCCACCCTTCCTCAAAGTATTACCTGTGTTGCAAGGGACAGAGAAGACACAAACTGCAGCGCCTGTTCTCTCAAGGCATAGTCTTATCCAGGAGATAAAAGCAGACACCAGGACCTCCACACACAGTCCAGACGGGATGTTCCGTCCTGGCAAGGTCCGAGATCACCCCAGCTGACTCCCACGTCACAATTCAGCTCAGAAGGAAAGTCCCCTGCCTGAAAAGTTTCCTCTCAGATTGCATTAGGGATTCTTTCCACTTGGCTTCTCACACGCACGAAGGACATACATGTCCTAACCTGTGATTCCCTGGTGACGTATCTTGGTAAGCCGATCAAAAGCCCGAGGAAGGAACCAGTGTATTTTGCGGATGAGACGGGTGGAGGTTCCGATGGCCGGAGGGTCAAGAGCAACACAGGTTGCAATTTCACAAACAGCCACACCAACAGGCAATCCCATTCCACATGCTCAACTGACCATGGTCACAGACACATCTTCCACAAAGGGTAAGGTGAGCGTCCTCTGTCCTGCCTGGGGCCGGGGACTTCCCTGGCTGATACAATAGGGCAGGAGCACTGCTCTGTGACATATAAGGAGAGGCAGAGAAAAAGTTACAGCCTCCTCCCAGTGCCCTCTTCTTGAAGATGCGCAGCTCAAAGCCTCCTGCTGACTTTCACTCTGAGAAGCCTGAGGGGGGAGGGAGATGGAAGGTGGCTCCCCCTCATTCCCGCTTCCACACAGACATGCCTTTGCAGAGCCCTCTTTCCTACTCGGTGGAGAGGAGTGTCTGACCGAGGAAAGTGTCTGTTGGTTACCCCCACTGTCCTAACAGTCTTCAGGAGCAGCCAGCACAGGCTGGCCCGGGAGATTGACTGGACAGCCAGTGGAAGCTTCCATTGGGGACTCACTCCCCACCAGGCCCAGGAGTTTAAGGAAAGGAGAACACGTGTACATCAAGGCCTGTGGCTATGCTGACAGAGTGTCTGTATAGCTCGGTGCAAATCTGATCTTGGGAAATGCTTTTAAGGGCCTCTCTCCTCCCTGCAAAGGTAATTTTTTAGTCTGTGGGGGCTTATAGAGTCGTTCCTGTTCCTCATTAAATAGACATTAGGTTCCCAACAGTATTTGACCTACATCCTCCCCCCCCCCCAAAAAAAAACCTTAGAATATAATAAAACAAAAACAAAACCAGAAAAACCTCAGTGGTCTCTGGCAGCTAAAATCTTTGGGGCTATAGACCATTATTCCAAGAAAAGGTGTGGGTATCTGCTTTTGCAGAGCCCCACCCCATCATTCCAGAGCCACCAACCCCACCCCAGGGGAAAATATTGCCCACCTTGGGTAACACTGGCTATGTACAAACGTTAAAGGGGATGTTTGGATTCTAAGCTATCTTTATAATATTTCAAAGGCAAAGCTATGAAAAGAGAATCCCCCCAAAGCATACTCTCTCTCTTCTGTACTACTTAAAGTAAAGATAAAAATGTAAAACTATGACTTCCCCACGTCATAACAGATACCCCACTCTATCTCATGCAGGGGCCCTGGGGGCCCAGGGTTAAGCAAAGAGTTGGTGGTGTGGAACTCCAGATCTGGCCATTGATACTGTGAGGCATTTCCACTGTGAGTGGCAAACCCTGGTGGTGTGGGGGTTATTCATTGGGCTGCAGTCTGCCTGGATGGCAGTTCCAAACCTCCAGCGGGAGAAAGACCAGGCTTTCTATTTCAGGATGGAAACCCACCCAGGGTCCCTGTGAATCAACCTTGACATGATAGCACTGAGCTTGGTATTTGATTTGGTCTCTATGAGTTGGAACTTGGGGTGGTTAAGAACAAACATTCCTGAAATATGGTAGATACACAACCATTGATTGTCTTTCTGCTTCTCCTCAAGCAAATACAATACATGGTACTTCAAAAAAAATTGAAATAGAGTCACAGAGAGATAGGTGTGAATAACAGTGAAGGGGTTCAAAACTAGCTTCTCAAACTTGGCAGTGGTTGAAAACATAGATCCTGACCTGAACCCAGGCCCTTGAATGACAATAAGTATGTGAAGGGGTCCAACACTCACATAACCCGCACTCACATAAACACACAAATTATGTTAATAAGAGAGGTCACACTCTTTAAAAATTTATTAGTCGCTTTATCAGGGGAGTTTTACAAAGCTTATGACAATCCATAATTCAATGGCTTGAAGCACACTTTCAACTCTGCCTCCTCCCAAGGCCAGTACTAGTTCTTTGGCTGCTGCTCCCCACACCACACTGCTCATTTTTTTCTCCTCTACCTACACCCCAAGTTTGCCTTTCTGAGGAACAGCCAACAAACAGCAGGATGAAGCTCTGCTACGTGGACACCTCCTGCTCTCACATCCTATTATTTATGTCTGCCTACAATTCCCAACGGTTAACACCCTACCCATCAGATCAGGTTCTTCTCTGGAAGTTGAAATAGCCAGCTACATGGGTGTGTTCTAATTTCACAGACCCTGCTCCCTCTGAAAAGACTCTTGATGGAGCCCAATTCCCAGCTCAAATTAAAATTTAGCATGTAGGGATTGAAATAAGGACTCAATGTGGATTTCAACTTCGATAATGTCTTTTTTTTAATTTTCCTCGCCTGGGGTCCTTCTCACCATCAAAGCCCTTTCCTGACTCACTGGAATGCAGGGGCATCTAGGAGCCCACAGCCCCTCTGGCCAACAGTGCCTCTGTGAGGTGTTGTTGACCCCCAGAATGGCTCCTGGAGAATCCTGGGCCACCCTGGCTTCGCTATGTCCATCTCCTCCTGGTCATCCACTCAGCGGTGCATTCATTGCACCAACTATTCAGAGAACGAAGGAGGGAAGGGAAGAAGTCCTGAGACCTTGGGTGACTAACATGCTTGACTGCTAGCTGAGAAGCCTTGGAAGAACTCAAAACACCTAAACCCACCACCCCTGGATGGCTGAAACGGGTCAAGCAACTCCATGAAGAGGTGTTTTGTTTTGTTTTTAACACGTTCTAGATTCCACAAACAAATGGGGGAAATCTATACCTACACAAACACATACATGATGTTAAAAATGTTAAAAAGAGAGGTCACACCTCTTAAAAATTATTAGTCGCTTTATTGAGGGGATTTTGCAGAGTTTAAGATAATCCATCACTCAGTGGCTTGAAGCACACTTATACATAAGTAGCCATCAACATTCCCAAAACATGTTCTTCCTACATGAGCCCTTGGTATCAGCTCCTCTTTTCCCCTCTCCCTCCCCTAACCTTCTCACCCACATGAATCCTTGATCAATTGTATATCATTGTTGTTGTTTTATTTCACATCTCATACTGTCTATTGTCTCCCTTCACTCACATAGCTGTTTGTCATTCCCCCCCGCCCCCGCCCAGGATGCTATATATCCAATCTTATGATGGGGTCCACCTTTTGCTGCCCCACCCCCCTACCCTCATGAGATTGACATTCCCACTCCTGCTTTATCTGTCCTGAACTCGTGTGTGGAGAGCTCTTATCTGCACCAGTGTCGAGGTTCCACTTTTTCAAGCCCTCCAGATTCCTTATCCATCAGATGTCAACATTGTCTGAGGGCTATGAAAGGAGGAAAATGAAAGTGGAAACAGACTTGGATTCTTCAATGACATACAAATTGCTTTTGAATTAGCTACTCTAGTTGGTCAAACATTTCATGAACTCACCCATAATGTGATGGCTCGAATCGCTTCTCTCTGGAGAGGTGTGTGATGTTCGCTGGTCTTATGTGTGCACCACTCCAGCTCACAAGAGCAGGACCTTTCTGTCCCAGAGCCCAGGAGGCTGGGATCTCAGCTGGGTTGAGTCCCCCTTCAGCTTTGAGAGAGACTCCATGCTCGGCGTCAGGTCTGAATTCCAGCAGCTCTGGGATGTTTATCTGATCTGATCTCACCTGCATCACCTGTTGACCTAGGTACCTCTGTCTCTGTGGTTGTTAGTCTGGGTAGATTAGAGAAACAAATTCATAGATGTACATATGGATATCAGGGAAAGGTTTACATACAAGAGGAATGCAACATTGAGAAAGCATCCCAACCCAGTCCAGTCCAAGGTCATAAGTCTGATATTAGCCCACATTCCCCATTCCAGTCTATAAAGTCTCACAAAACACTTGCAGTGGAGGTGATCTGGCATTGACAGGGGTCACCCCATGTATCCTCGTTTCCAAGGTTCAGGGTCCATCAGCAGTCCCCATTGGTGGTGGGAGCATCTCAGCACTGGCAGGGTTCCCTCTGTGGCTTCTCCAGCCACAGAGTTCTGGCTCCGTCCGGGCAAGCCCATGTGGCCTCCTCTCTGGCTCCTCCATTTTCCAGGAATCAGGATCGATCAGCATGCTGTCATCTCGTTTTGTCAGTAGACCGATTCCAAGAGACTCAGTGTCAAATTTCTCTTCTTCAATTAGGAAAAATCGCAAGATTTCCCAGAAATCTCAGGAGAAAGCCATGCCCACACAGAGGCCTCATTGGCTACTCATTGGCTATCTCCAGATTGACAAATTAGACTCTACCCTTAGACTCCCAATCATAAAGTTGACATGAGGACATGACTGCCACACTGTGTATCTCTGATCTTTCATAAAAACACCAGTCAGAGCCCTGGTGGCGTAGTGGTTGAGTGTGGGACTGCGACCCACTGGCTTGGCTCTTCAAATCCAGCAGCAGCTCTCCAGGAACAAGGCTGGGCCTCCCACTCCCACCAGAGGGTAGTGATGCCCCCCCCCAAAAAAAAAAAAAACACCAGTCATAGGTCACACCCTACTGCAGCGTGACCTTGTGTGAGCCTAATAGCACTTGAGAAGACTGTACCCAAACAGAGTCACATTATCAGGGGTGGAACCTAGGACTTCAACCTCTCTTTTAAGAGGACACAGTTCACTCTGTAACAGAGACGTATCAGTGTTCTCTTGTTCCTAGCCTGACCCGTGGCCTCTGCCCGGTCCATGCACCAATTTCCTCTAATGGACACCGAGGGCCTGGTCAAATGGGCTGCTGTGTGGAGTGGCCAGCAGAGAGCTCTTTGGGTCAAACTTTCATAGGACAGCTTGTGTGCCATGAGTTGGATGACATGCACACCCCACCTCCCATCTGCCTGTCTCCTCCATGAATGCTGAGAATAAAAATGGGAATCATGAATTTTACTCCGCTGGGAACTTGCGCACAACTCATTGAATCCAGCAGCCAAGGTCTGATTTTTCTTTCTGGAAGAAAACAAGAGAAGGAAACCCCACCATCCATCAGTCCGGCTCGGGCTTTAGCAGGATGCCTGACTCAGGCTTCCAAAGCAACGTGAGCTTCTTTGTGGCCAGCAAAGGCCACACATGACTTCTCCGTTTCCGCATTGCTCTGCTCCTGCTCTGCCCAGACTGAAGCTGCTTTAATCTGCCAGGTTTGGGCTCCACCTTGACAGTGTTGGCGGGCATGAGGGATCCCTAAATCCAGCTGACTAAGCCGGTGGCAGAGTCAACATATTCTTTGAAAGGCCATTCATCTGGGTGTTGGATGAAACCCGACGCCAGTAACATATCCATTGTTGCTACAAGTGTAGCCTACCCCAGGGCTAACAAAGAAGTCCTTTCTGCAGGTGGTGAGGATAGCATACCGGTCTCTCAGGGGGAGGAACAGGATCTGTTTACCTGGGCCCAAGGAACAGTCCACGGGCATGAATCGACACAAAACCAAAACCACCAAGCTCACTGCCATCCAGTGATGCCGATTCTTAGTGAGCCTACAGGACAGGTTAGAGCTGTCCTTGTGGCTTTCTGAGACTGTCACTTTTTGTGGGAGTAAAAAGCCCCGTCTTTCTTTCGCATGAGTCAACAACTACACTAAGAGCTACGACGACTACTCTGGCGTGGAGGAAGTACCGTCAGAAAGCCACTCAGAAGCGAAGATGGCATGACTTGGTCTTTTGTACGTTGGACAAATTGTCCGGAGAAGCAAACTCAAAGCAAACTGGCAGTGAATGCTGACTGCCCGAGAGCCCATAGAGCAGGGTAGAACTGCCCCTGGGGGTTTCCAAGACGACCACCGTGAAGGGCACTAGAAAGGCCCCATCTTTCTCCCACAAAGATGCTGGTGGTTTCCAACTGCTAACCTTGTATGTTGCAGAGGGACGCATAACGACTACGTCCCACGGCTCCTCAGGAGGAAATAAGCCCTGGAAAAAGACCTCATGCTTAGTCGAGGGCCAGGGAACAGAGAGGAGAGCCCTCGAAGAGATGGTACAATGGGTACAACAGTGGGCTTCAACAAAACGCTTGAGAGAGGGCCATCCGGTGCATCTCGTTCTGTTACATCTAATCAGAGCCGACTCCTCACCCACCCACCAGCAGCAGCAGTCACAGATTTCCCTGCAGCATTTCCTCTCCTTAGCGAAAGAAGAGGCTCGGTGTAGCTCATCCTTCTGTCTCCATCACTTAACACAGAACCAAGGACCGCAGGCTCAGCTCAACCTTTTGATTGCTTCTGAGGAAATGGGGAGGTGGAGGGGAGCGGGGTAACCCCGGTTACAAATATTTTAGTGACAGGTTCAGCAAGCTGAAGATGAGCTGGGAGATTTAGGGGACAGCGAGCTTATGTTCATGAGGGAGGAACTATGGGGTCCAGTCCCACAGTTAAACTGGTCCTTAGGAGTGGCCTGTTTTGATTAAGGGAGAAAACGAGGATAGAAGGCAGGGCAACAGGGGCTCGCCTCCCTTGATGTCTGTGTTCATCTGGGTATATTAGAGAAACAAACCCACAGAAACACATATGTATAAGAGAGTTTTATATAAAGGGTAAGTGCACGTCAAGAAAATAGCCCAATCCAGTGCAGCCCAGGCCCACAAGCCCAACATTAATCCATCTGTCTGACACCAATCCACAAAATCCTCCTCCCTCTCACAACACACACACACAATGATGACAACTGCACGAGGAAAGTCGAATCAGTGAGCGTGTCTGCATCTCAGTGCTGGCAGGGGTTTCCACACAGCTGCTTCAGCACCCAGGGCTGCTGAAGAGGAGGTCCATGTGGCTTCTCCTCAGAGATGTCTTACAGGAACTGGCTAAGGAAGCTGCATCCTGTCCCAGCATCACAAAACAAGAGACCCAAGAAATAGAAAGGCAAGGTTTACAAAGTCATTTATCTCTCTGCCCTTCAATTAACCCCATATATGTTTATTGGCCAGGTTGACACAATAAACTCTAACTCAATGGCAGAGTCAAAAGCAAAAAGAGTGAATGTATTTCCCAACAGGTTTATATAGCCATGAGGGGTGCAAGTTTCCAGCAGGCACATATTTAATAAAATGGGCATTGGCTTAACCTTGGATGTCCCTGAGTTCACCAGAGGAATACCCTATGGTAAGTGTCAAAAGGTATCAAAGGGAATCCTCTGCTTCTTGAGTGGAAAGGACAACTGCTGAATCCAATTGCTCTAAAAGATAGGTATTCTCCAGCCACATAGTGAGCAGCAAAGTGCTTGTAGGACATATCTTTACAGTAACCTTTTTATGTGAGAGGTAGAGATGGAGCTGTAGGAAGGAGACAGAGCTCAGTTAAGAGTGAAAAGCAAATACATAGGCTTTATTGGAGTTAGTGAAGGACTTTTGGGAAGGGATGGGAAGGGAAGGGACAGCAGAGAGAGAGAGAGAGAGGAGCATCTTGAGCTCCTGGGCAGTCCCGAAGCCTGAGAGTTAGGCCAGGGAAGCCGCACCCGGTATTGGGGCATTGGTATATATGTGTGTGTGTATATATATATATATATATATATATATATGTGTGTGTGTGTGTGTGTATATGTATATGTGTATATATATATATATATATATATGGTTTGAGCTACAGGCATGTAGGCTAATGAAAGAAAAGGGGAGGTTTCTTGTGCTGCATTTGCAAGTTTCAGGTTGGGAGATGACCTGTGAGCAAATCATCTTTTTTGAAACCCGTTTCCCAGAATGTTAGAGGGGGTACTCCATGCCTTGCCCCAGTAGAGGCTGTGCTCTATCCAGGGAGATAAGCTCTGTGAGATGCCAGAGCCAGGGGTTACAAAGTTCAGCAAGATGCTGATCTCCTTCTTGTGAGGTTGGTGCACAGGGATGCAAGGAACTGCCTGGTCCAGGGGCTGCCTGATTCAACCCTGGTCCATACATTATGCAGGGTTATTGTGGGGAAATCCTTCCATCTGGCGAATGTGAATTACATAGGTATTATCTCTACCTCAGAACTGTGGGAGTCTCCTCCCAACAGAGCACGTCTTCCAAGCCCTGAGGTTACAAGCTTAGAGATCAGGCTATATACACTCTTCTAGGTTCTCCGTTTTCCATAAGGAACAGTTTTTAAAAGAAGACTGAGAGTCATAAGACTCAGAGAACTTCATCACTACACCACCAGGCCTCCTAGTTGAAATGGTAGCTCAGAAAGAGCTAGCCCCACCAACTCAATTCTCCCACGGGGAGGTGTGGTTACAACCCTGGTCGACCCCATTGGCTGAATTTATTCACTTGGCTTAAGTGAGCCAATCCAGCTGCAGCATTGCTGCAGGATCTTTGAGCATGCGCAGTGCACCATTTCTTTGCTGAGTGATAGCTTTCTTTTAAGCCAGGCATAATGGACCCCCTTTTTCCTACACTAGTTATCTATCAGTATGATGTGTATGTTATCAACAATCACAGCAAAATTAATTTTTTTAATGGAAGTGCCTGAGGGACATCAGTCTGTATTTGGAAACACAGAAGCTTTCTTTTAAAAAAAAAAAAGCCTCCAAAAGATATTTGTGCCGATGGTTCTGTGCCTTTTCTATGTGTACAATTCGGTGTTTCTTCAGCTGGCATATTCTGTTCTCTGTGCTTCATGGAACGAGACTTAGTAGGGAATGGCACCCCTTGACCTGCTATTATCCTAGTTGAAAACGTTTACAAGCCCCCCCAAGTAAGGATGGACAGTGGAAAATAAGAGCATGAACATGGAGCTGATGATGCTGAAGGGAAACAAGGCCGGATCTTCTAGCTCGCTCTGCTCTGGGGGCCTGCTGGGAGATCTGTGTGGAAATCAGAAAGATTTCTCCCAGGTTATCAAAGCTGCTGGCTACACGAGGGATAGGACTATGCACCTAGAGGTTAACCAAAGTAGGTCAGGAGCTATTCTTCTCTAAGATTATTAGCTATCCACAACAATCAGTATAGCCTGTTTCTGCCTAGAGTAGGTCTACTTCCTTCTGATAAGCATACCAAGGGAGTATTTCCTTGTAGGAGACAAAGAGGTCAAGCCCTAAGGATGATCAAGGTTAAGATGCCATAGTGAGTCTAGGGTCCACCTTTCTCACATGGACACTCCTAGTCCCTCCCCTTGGGTTTACGTGTATGCCCCTAAATCATCCCCTTCCTGTGATGGTACAACCCTTTCCTGTGAGGTATGTACTTACCTGTAATTAGGGGTCTGGCAGGGTGCCAAAGGGTATATAAGGCTTGGGCACAGTAAGCCCTGCCCCCTCTCCTCTCTCTCCTTCCTCTCTTGTGCTACTCTCCCCCCACTGTCAGGGTCAGACACTCACAGCTCTCTCCCTCATGCAATCCCTTCCCCTACTCACTGTCTCTCGTCATGGACTGCCCCATCGGGGGAGGTGAGCAGGCTGCCATGATGTGACATACGTCTGACTCTTAGGATTTCTGTCTCATGCTTTCCATAACTTTAATATAATAAATAATAATTATCACTGTACAACTGCGCCTATCGAACCCGTGATGTATATATCAGAGGCTGGCATTCCTCTGATAGACCTGGGTAGGGCTGGTCTGCCCAGGCAACCTGGCAAGAACAGAGCTAAGTCCTGGATCTTGGGGAAGGGATCTGAGTGCTTTGCCATCTGGGAAAAAACCACTTGCCCCAGACATCCAGATCATCTGGGTCAGTCTCCACTCAGCAACTCTGAAAGGCAGGCCATGTCTCTTTCCTGTTTTCTTTCTTTCTTTTTTTTTTTTTTTTGTATTGGGAAAATTCTATTTAGCATTAGATAGTTGGATTCTGTTAAGATGATCCTAATTTTTATTGGCATTTAATCCACTTATCACACAATTCGATAATTTGATCATAACCAGAAGAGTTGTACAGTCTTTACCACAGTCAACTTTAGAACATTTTCTTCTCTCCACCCCCACCCCTCTACCCCCACTGCTGGGTTAAATCACTTTTAAAATGAATTGTGAAATCATATCTGTTCTAGAGAGTGCTCCCTCTCCTCTCCCACAGTGTTCGATCCCAATTTTGTGGGTAACTTCTGAAGCAGATATGGGGGCCGTTCTTATCAGGTCCTCAGAAACATCAGTACCAGATACCATCGCACACTTCGCAAAACAGAAGATGTTCCGGTCATCACATTCTCTGGACTGCCGTCCAGTAGATGACAGCTCATAGAGATCCTGTCTCTACACTCACCACCATCAGGTCAGTGCGGACTCACAGCAGCCGGATAGCACAGGTGTGGTATTTACACAATCTGGTTTCAATTTGAGAGAATGAACAATGAAGGGATAGAGTCTAGTGTGTCAATGAGACCTCTGTGTGGGAATGGCCTTTTCCAGAGGTTTTGGCAACTCCTGTGTTTCCTCCTTGGAGGGGGAGAGACACATTCTCTATGCTGACTCTCTGAGAAATGCTCTACTGACAACACATGGCACGATGCTGATACACTCCATGCCCCGGGAAATGGAGGAGCCACATGGAGACCCTTGCCAGCGCTGAGATGGTTACAAAGTCACTATATCTACACGACTTCTCACCCACTGGCCTATGACCTTCCTGCATGTGCTTCGTGAGTGTGAAGGTGACTTTATAAATTGGTATCAGACATTTGGGCTAAGATCAGACTCATGGACTTGATCTGACCTGGACTGGGATATTTTCTCAATATTCAATTGCTCTTGTATATAAACTCTTATATACACATATGAGTATGTCTATAAATGTGTTTCTCTAGTCTAGCTGGTCTAACACAACGGGGTAAACTACTTCTTTGAGTTTCTAAGGTGGTAACTGTTTACACGAGTAGAACATCCTGTCTTTCTCCCAGGGAGTGGCTAGTGGTTTTGAACTGCTGACCTTGTGGCTAGCAGCCTGACACTTAACCACTACCTCACCAGAGTTCCTTGCAGTGACCCTATAGGTCAAGGTAAAACGGCCCCTGTGAGTTTCTGAGGCCGTAACTCTTCACGGGAGTCTAAAACCAAAAGTCAAACTCATTGTCGTCAAGTCATTACTGACTCACAATGACCCCCTGTGGGTTTCTACTCTTCGCCAGAGTAGAAAGCCCCGTCTTTCTCCTGTGGAGCTGCTGCTGGTTTGAACTGCCAGCCATGCTTCTGGAAGCCCAACCCACCCGTAACTATTTCCCTGCCTCGCCTCTCTCTCAGACATCATGCCAGGGGTGAGTTCATTAAGTGTTTGAACTGTATGGCCTTTAATGATATTCTAAATATCCAAATGACCCTTGGCAGGAAAAAGACTCCCCACCCTAGAAAGCACCACAGCCAGGAACCATCTGCGTTCTCTCTGTTAGGCCTAATGCAGGTTTGATCTTGGCTGTGCTGTGCTAGTCTGGGTTGACTAGAGAAACAAATTCATGGGCACTCATACACGTATAAGAAAGAGCTTTATAGAGAGAGCAACTGTATATTTAGGAAACACCCCAGCTCAGTCCGGATCAAGTCCATAAGTCTGAAATCAGCTCGTAGGTCCAATACCAGTCCAGAAAGCCCTCCTCAGACCCATGAAACACATGCAATGACTCTGAATGCAGGAAGATCACACGTCAATGGGTGGAAAGTCTTGTGGATCCATTGGTGGCAGAAGCATCTCAGCCCTGGTGTGGGTCTCCACATGGCTTCAGGACCCTGGTTCCATCATTGTAGCAACACGGTGGTTTGTCAGCAGGAAGATGAAACAGCAATGCTGTCTCCTACCTCCAGAGAGGAAGACAGGAGTTCCCAGAATCCCCAGGAGAAGGCCATGCCCACAAAGACATCATTGGTAAGGTGACCAGATGTCCCGCTTTTTAACAATTTAATAATGTCCCATGGCATTTTAAAATTAAAATAAATATATTACAATACCAGTTTGCATTCTATGAAAATTTTGATTGCTCCATTTAGACCAAATGTTTAATCAAGAACCCCCACCCTCCCACCCCCACTCAATGGTGTTCTGCTTAAAATCTGGTCACTTTATAATTGGCTATGACCTGCTTGACAGGCTAGACTCCGCCCCTTCACAAGTGGACAGGAGATGATGTAACTGCCACCCCTGTCAATGTCATAGAGCTTCTTCACGACCTGGTACTTACAGCCTTGACATTCACTGGGCACACGTGAGTGGCTATCTTCCCTATTGGCTATGGCTGGCTCCGTGGCCTGGGCACTTGGGGATGGCAGAGTGGGAATCTTCTCCTAGTTGTGCCTTGCAGCCTGGACTTTGAGGCCTTTGCTTTGGCTTCAGTTTGGAGAGGAGCATGGACTTCCTTCCTCCCTTTGGATGTCGTCCCCGTAAAAAGGCAGCAAACGTTTATTTTCCTGTCAGGGAACTGGTGCCAGGAAGTGCACGGTGCTATTCACAGCCAGGCAGGACAAATTGGTGGTAATGGAGGAAAGAGAGCTGTTTTCAGTACAGAGGGGATGGGAAATTGAAATTAATTACACAGCGCCCGTTAGTGCCAATTAAAGACACGTCCTGCATCGTTGGTGTTTTTCATATTTCGTATGCACTTGGCTGCTCATTTCCTTCCTGTGAGCACAGAACATACTCAGAAAGGCTTACATGAAACTGATTTCGAGTCTGGAATCCAGGTGTCCTCTCGCTGAACGTGCTGGCCCAACTCTCATCTGCAATAAGAGAGGTAAAGTGCTGAGGTTCGCCTGGCCCTAGTCTCTAGCGTGCTCGGCAGAAGCGAGGGTGGTGAGATTTTGGTCTCACGTACTTGGGCCATAGTATCAGAAGAGTCCAGTCTCTGGAGACAGATACCTTGTTTGGTGAAGTGAAAGGTCAGTGGGAAAGAGGAAGATGGATAGGCACAGGGACTGCCACAGGGGACTCACGCGTAGCAAGGGAGAGGAGGGCGCCAGCCTGGGCAGGGCTAAGTTCTGTCACCTGAAGAGGAACCTCTCCCAGCAGCAGCAGCAGCAGCAGTTTCTCATGGAGGAAATGAAGCATCTTAGAAACAGAATGAGTGTTTAATGAGTGAGTGCACACCGGTTGGGTGTTTCAGCGAGAACGGGGAAGACTCATGGCACATAAGCTCTGGAATCCGTGCGGGTAGGAAGTCCCTAACCTCCTGATCTCCTTGTCTGTAAAGGAAGGAGCCGTGGTGGCATCTGAGCTGGGCTGCTCCCCACCCATCAGCAGCTCAGATGAAACCAACAGCCAATCCGCAAGAGAGAGAGATGAGCCTCCCCACTCCTCTGAGGCTCTGCCATCTTGGAGAACCACAGGGCAAGCTTTACGCTGTCCTAGGGCCGCTCTGAGCCCGAATCGGCTGGATGGGAGTGAGTTTGGTTTGGGAGCTTCTGCACAATGGAGCATCACAACAGCTCCTCCCCGGCAGGCTGTCGGAAAGGTGGACAAGACAGGGCCTCTGCAGAAGTGGGGGGCCATGATCGACACACGGGGTGAGCTCAACAGATACTCGCAGCCAGGATCTGTCCTCTCCCTTTTTTGGTTACATAGGAAACTTGACCACCTCCAGAAAGCAAGGGCTGCAAAAATAGGGACCGGGAGCCATCTGGAAGGGAAAGTATGTCAATGTGTTAGTTTTTCTTATTTCCTAAAATGTGCGTGACATGGTGTTTAGATGAAAACCAGTTAAGAACAGCTCTCTCAGCCTGCACTGGTCATCTTTGCATTCTCCAGGGTGTTACTTTAGCACTTAGCTGCCCGGCCAGGCCCTCTGAGAGCCAAGAGGAATGTACACACAGTTACAGTAAGGGCTCAGGGCTCTGTGCATCCCATCAGGCTTCATCATTTGATTTACGTTCAGGAAAATGGATTATAAATGTTTATGAAAGTCATCTGAGCCCAGTAATAGGGTCCTGAGGAACTCCAGCCAGGGACTCCATCTCAGCCTGGGGAACTGTGCCTCTGGGCATCCGAGAGGTGAAAGAGAAGTACCTCTAAGTGCAGGATGGGAAGACCGGCGCTCTTTTGCAGAACAGCCTTCATACAGTTCTTGAAAGTGTACAGGTAGAGGTTTTAGTTGATTTCCATGTCTGGGAATCATATTCATCATTGCTTCAAAGCCTTGCCACACCAAGAGGGCATAGAATGTCTGGCGGGGTTCAATCAGGTGAATTGTAGCTGAGAGGACATACAGAGTGCTGAATGAAGGGCAAACATGATAGTGGAACAGGAGAAAAGGTAATAGAGGACAAAACTAGGAGACAAAAGACCATTATAGAGATATAAAAAAGGCATGTATATATGTCAATATATTAATATATAACAATAAGTACATGGGTCTATGTACATATATTTATAAGTTAAATATTAAAGTAGCAGATGGACATTGGGCTTCTACTCAAGTACTCCCTCAATGCAAGAACACTTCATTGTAATAAGCTGGCATTCGATGATACTCACCTTCCTGACACCATTGCTAAAGACAAAATAGCTGCATAAATTAATATGGTAAAGAAAGCTGATGATCGGGGAGGGGTGGGCGGGGATGAAGTGGGCAAAAAAAGAAGGAAAGCTGATGATGCCTGGCTATCAAAAGATATAGCACCTGGGGTCTTAAAAGCTTGAAGTTTAAACAAGCAGACATCTAGCAAGGAAGCAAAAAAAACCACACATGAAAGAAGCATGGCAACCTTTGTGATCATGATATGTTGATGGGATCAGTTATCAGGCCTCAGAAGACCCAAAACAAACAACCATTTTGATGGGAATGAGGGGGGTTGGAATGGAGACCCAAAGCCCATCTTAGACCATTGGATATCTCCTCATGGAAGGGTCACAAGGACAGGACAAGCCAGCACAAGGACAGGACAGGACACAACACAGAACATCCCTTCAGTTCTTTGATGCTTCATGGCCCCATCAGTCCCACGATCATGAACCCAGTTCTAGCTTACAAATCTGGCTAGACCAGAGCATGTACACTGGTATAGAGAGGAGCTCTTGATACACAGAATCCAGGACAGATAAGTCCTTCAAGACCAAATACTGACAGTAGGGAGAGCATAAGGGTAGGGCGAAGGTGGAAAAAGGGAAACAGATCACAGTGAGGGACATATAACCCCCACTCAGGGGAATGAACTACAAAAATGTGGGTGGAGGGCTCAAGTAGAAAGAAAACATTTTGGGAATGATGATGGCAACATACAAATGTGCTTGATACAATTGATGCATGGGTAGTTACAAGAGCTGTGAGAACGCCCAATAAAATGATTTATTAAAATTTTTAAAGCATTCCCAGCATGACACATGGGCTAAGAAAAACTACATGGAAAGATGATGGGATTTCCCTTGGACTTGTTGAAGCTAGCCCCTCCTCCCTGGAGTTTATGCATCATATCGCCGGGTTCAAGTGTGCTCTGGAAATGAACTTGCTCTCCCCCTTGTATTTCAGGCTCACTCACTTGCTAACTGCTATCTGGACCATTCTGAGTCACTGCAACCCCCTAGGGCAGAGCAACACTGACCTGTGGGTTTCCAAAACTGCATACCTTTACAGGAGCAGAAAGTCTCGGCTTCTGCCCTGGGAGAGAGCAACTGGTGCTCTTGTGGTTAGCCGCCCACCTGATGACCTGCTAGGTCACCAGGGCTCCCTATATTTCAGGCTCACTTCTTTTATCTCATGGTCTACAGGAACAAGCAGAAATCATATTATCACGTGGGTTTCACTTCCCCACGATGAAGTTGGTGAGTGGCAGATTCTAAGTTGAAATCAACTGCAAGGAAGCCAAGAAAAAGAAAGAAAGAAAATGTGTTCTGTTCCCACTGGAAGAATAATCCCTCTTGCTTGTGTCAGAACTGCCAACGGGGTGTCGGTCACGGGGAGGAGGCAGACGAAGTCTGTTTATATATGTAGCTTAAAGCCAGGTTGATTCTGATGGGGGAAATCTGCATATTGAAACCAAAGAATTAATATTCATTAATGATCGTGCTCACCCTACCTGCCCATTGGAATCATCTGGAGAATTTTAGAGCAGTCTGATGGCCGGGGCTCAGCCATGAGGAGTTAAGTCAATGTTTCCCATAGTCTAAGAGGAGCTCGGGTGGCATAGTGGTTACACAGTGGACTGTGGGCCACAAGGTCAGGAGTTCAAAACCACTGGCTGCTCCACGGAAAAAGACGGACCCTTCTACTGCTGTTAACAGTACTCTGAAACTCACAGGGGTAGTTCGAGCCTGTCCTACAGGGGCTCTAGGGTTGGCATCAACTAGATGGCAGTGAGTTTGCAGTGTGTAGTCAAAGCTGGGAAGTGTCGGCCCCTCCTTACTGTAGATTCCCGTAGATTCCCAAATGTACTTTGACCAACACTCCCTTTTCAGGAAAAAAAAAATTACTCAGCACCCCCTTTATCATTGAAAATATTTGTACTACAGTCCATAATCCAGGACAAAGCATAGGTATCTGCTTCTGTAGCCTCCCCTGCCACCCTCCCCCCACCATTCCAGCATTGTCCCCAGAGGCAGTGGTGCCCATTTTGGGAAACACTTAGAATTTAGAGCTAATAGCATTTGAATCCCATTGGCAAAGCATTTTCCCAGAGGATCGTACAGATAAAGCCACCCTCAGCTTCCAGATTGGTAAACCAAGGGCTCCCCTCCCCCAAGTGGCCTTGGTCACAGAAATGAAGCTGGAAATCATCTGATAGAATTTTACGAGACCGATAAGTGACTTCTTCAATACAAATATCTTTTTTTTTCAACAACATGAATGGTGACTATACACATAGATTTCACCAGTTGAAATATACAGGCATCAGATTGACTAGATATCTATGGGAGTAGCTAATGGAAGAGCTCGGGATCATTGGACAAAAGTCATCACAGGGACGATTGTAGAATAGACCATCAATTGAAGATTCAGCTGAAGAAATTGAAAACAAGCCCATAAAGGGTCAAATAGGACCTTGAGTACATTCCACTTGACTTTAGAGATTAACTCAAGGACAGATTTGATGCATTCAACACTAAAGAAAGAAGATCAGATGAATTCGAGGATAACTTCAAGAACATAACACATGATATGTCAGCTGGGTTTTGTCTCAACATGGCTAGTTAAGGATTCTCCGTGGTTTGCCAGTTGAGGCCTAGTAATCTCCCATGATGTGACTTAATATCATATTATCAGCTCCATAATGAGAATCTACTGTAAGGAGACATATGATCAACTTCATAATGGGATCTACTTTAAGGCGACAGGAAGGTGTAAGATTAGGGTGGAATGCAACCCCTTTACCCAGGTCACAGCTCTGATGCAATAGAAAGGTGTCCCCAGAAATATGACCTTATTGTCTATATAAGTAGATGCCATGAGAACGCTTGCTTGCTTTTTGCTGGGTTGGGATGATGCATTTGGCTTGTCAACTTCTGGTTCTTTGGACTTACGTCAGCAGCCTACCATACTGCCGTCCAATCCCAGGAGCCAGGAGCTGCCTGCCATCTGATCTGTAGTCCCTGGATTCATTCACCTCTCCAGTGACAAGCCTGACCTGCTGATTTGGATTCATCCACTTCTGCAGCCTGTGATGCTTCTGCCCATTTGGGGTTCATCCACCTTTAAAGCCACATGAGTCAGGAGAAGCCTCTAGCTTAGCAGATGACCCATGAACTTGAAATCAGATGAAATTTACCCACTTCTTTTAAAATGTGAGCCATTTTCTTAATATATATTTTCTTTTCTTTATATTCTCTGTATGTGTACACACACATGTAAAGTGTCACTGACTTTTCTTCTTAGGGCAACCTAGCGTAAAACATGAACACTGCAAAATGTTATTAGGAAGACAGGAAAGAAAGAAAAGACCAAAGTGGATGTCAGCAGAGACTCTGAAGCTTGCTCTTGAACATAGGGTAGCTAAAGTGAATGGCAAGAAAGAAGTAAAGGAACTGAACAAAAAATTTCCAAGGTAGCTCAAGAAGAGCCAGTAACTCATTATAATGAAATGCACAAAAATCTGGAGTTAGAAAGTGGAAAAAGGAAGAATGTAATCAATATGTTTCAAGCTAAGAGAACGAAAGGAATAACTCACATCCTTAGACTCAATATTGAAGGAGTGTATTGGCAAAATAATTGAACAAGGCAGGGAACATCCAAGAACAATGAAAGGGATTCAGCGTGACTATACTAAAATAATTGGTCAACATTCAACTATATGATCAAATACATGGCAATCAAGGGAGAGTTCAAATGAACTGATGGCATTAGCAAACCACAGGGTTCTGGGATTTTATGGAATAATCACTGAAATGTTTCAACCAGCTCTGGAAACACCATTCTATGCCAAAAAAATATGAAGGACAGCTCCTGTCAACTGACAGGAAGAAATTCATATTGATACCTAGTCCAAAGAATGATGACCCAACAGAATGAGGAAAGTATGTAGCAATATCACTAATGTTGCATGCAAGTAAAACTTTGCTGACGATCATTCAGAATGGTCTCAGCAATACATAGATGACCAGAGAGTCAAGCTGGATTCACAAGGGACAGCACTCCTGACATCAGATGGATTTGGCTAAAAGCAGAAAGTGTCAGAAAGCTACTTGCTTGTGTTTTATTGTGCAGACATTTCATTGTGTGGATCCTGACAGCTTATGGAGACCATTGTGAAGAAAGCGAATTATAAAGCACTGACTTGTGCTCATGGGGCAGTTGTCTGACATACACTGAGGCAGTTGTCTGACAGAACAAGGGATGCTGAATGGTGTAAAATCAGGAAAGGTGTGTTCCAGGGGCATGCACTTATGTTAAGCTTGTTCAATCTGTGTGCTGAGCAAATAATCCGAGAATCTGGATTCTACAAAGAAGAATGCAGCATCAGGATTGGTGAGCTGCTCATTAGCAATGTTGAATATGCAGATGACACATCCGGATTGAAAGTCAAGAGGACTTACAGGACTTACTTTTGAAATCAAAAGCTACAGCTTTCAGTTTGGATTACATTTCATTGTAAGCAAATGTGGATCAATAAACAACATGATGGCAAATGGAGGAAAGACTCAAGGTGTCAAGAACTTCATTTTACTTGAATCTACACCCAATGGTCACAGAAGCTGCAGTCAAGGAATCAGATGACTTATGACACGGGGCAACCCTACTGCAGAAAACCTATTTAAGGTATTGACTCTAGGTATCTCTTTAAGGTCTAAGATGACTTTGACTCAAGCCATAGTATTTTCAACCACTTCATAGACATGTATAAAGCTGGACAATGAGTCAGGAAGACGGCAGACCATCTGATGCTCCAGGTAGGGTGCTGGCAAAGAATATTGGCAACAGACATTTATACTACCCTGGGCTGCCAGGAGAACAAGCAAATCCACCTTGGAAGAAGACATCCAGAATGCCCTTGAAAAGAGAGGATGTGGAGTCTTTATCTCACACACTTCGGACATGTGACCAAGAGTATTCAGTCCCTGCAAAAGGAGGATCAGTAGAAGAGAAAAACTCCTAATGAGATGGATTAGCACAGGGACTGAAAGAATTTGCATCCTTTGAAGCTGACTAGATGGAATCCAATGATTGCCAGGACAAGAGTGCCTTCTGAATTGCCAAGGGAAAGGGTAAAACTGTCTTCATTATAAAGTCCTAATGGCCATATAGCTACCAAGTTATCATTTTTAAAAAACAAATCATCTAAGCCAGAATATTACATGTGATACCTCTCTGCTTCTCTAAATATTTTTGCTAACCAAAAAGGTCATATTTTAGAACCATTCATAGTTTTCAACCTGACTTCATATTTTAAATCAAAAGAGTAGAAATAAGAAATGGAACCAGAGGAGGGATTCTGGAAGGTTCAGGAGCTGTGTGTGGTTGTGTTTGTGTGGTTGACGGTTGTGTGTATGTGTGTGTTGTCTGTGCTTCTTAAATTAGCATCCAGGAGCTACTAATAAAGCCCACTTTAAAAATCACCTTATTCCTAAAAAATAATTTTTTTTTTAAATGAAGAGAGAACCTTCATCAACTGAAGGAATACTGGGGTTAAAAAAAAATCTGTGGTAACGACATTATCTTTTTAAGGTGTATAACATTTGTTTTCATTTTAGTACCTTAAAACACACTTTCCAAACATGAGCTGATTAATAGTCAAGCCATCCCTATATGGCATTCTTATTTTGATCTCAATTTCCTGCAGGGGGATGGGAGCAATCAAATGATTAATTAAGTGATATGTTTGATTGGATCCACGAGTCCTGGAAAGGAGTCTGCAATTTTCACTAGTTCCTGGGTAACATAACAGCAAACCTATTGAAAACCGTTTCATACCAATTATTCATTTCAGAACACTCTGGTCAGAAAAAGAATTCTATTATTTTCTTCCCCTAATTAAAAACAAACAAACAAATGGTTGTCATAGAAATAATTCAGTTTCCCCGTCCTCCAATTGCCAGGCTCTGAACAGTCATAAGCATGCAGGTTGCCTTAATCAAGACCCAGCAACGTCCTTATGATGGAAGCAAGGCTTGAAGCAGGCTAGATTACAAGCCTCTTCCAAAGTCTGTGTCCCAAGATAAGAGAATGGGAACAAAAGAACTCTCTTGTGGCTCTGTTCTAAGTGTAACCATGGCTTCTCATTCTGAGTGAAACACCAAACCCACTGTGATTTTCCATACAGTAGTCTTATTTTATTTTGACCAGCTCACAGAAATATAATTCTGCTTACTAGAATGCTCCAGCATCTCTCAGAGGTTACAGGTCCCTAACACTGTGAGTGGACAGTGTTTACCGGGCAGTCCAGCCCTATTATCCAGTCCTTCAATCCAAAGGTGGAGCTCATGACACAATGATACTTCTCATTCCAGCTAGGGAGAACCTGACCAGTGTTGAATGTCAGACAACCAACATATTCTCCTCAATTGCTTCAATATAAGAGCCATGCACCATGGTTCACAGATGTGTTTGAAGACCAGGAGTTATAGGAGCCGTGATAAACTTAAACCCCAGCAGGAATAGGTTTACATCCTGAACCAATAAGAAAGGGGAAATGGAGACGGGCACTGCATTTGCTTCTGGATCTGGAACATCTGGCCTGCTTCTGTTCTCCTGCATTTGGACCCATAAATCCATGTGGCATGCAACTTTATGCAAAACAGGAAGGGAAAAATGTGAATTTTACAACCACCTGTGAACTGGATGGCATCATGAAGGGGCACATGGAAACCCTAGACTTGACTTTGGGAACCATGCTTCTAGGAAGTGTATCTGTCTTTTCAAGAGTGTTGTGTGTGGGAAGATGAGTTTGGGGAGGAGAGATGATCCTATGAAAGGGGTTGAATTTATCCCACAGGAAAAGGCAAGAATGGTTTAATTAAGTCAACTTGGAGCTCTCCTACGTGATAAGCTATTCATGTCATTTCCTTTAGAATCCTGAAGCTGGAGGACAAGAATCAATGGCTTGTCACCCTAAAAGCTCAAGTGCTGGTGAACCAGGCCAATATTCTGACCATGACACGAGTGAGGATGTCATGGGATGTTATCATTGCCCTCATGATATCCATCTCAGAAAAGTCAAAGGCCCTCATGAGATAGAAACACAGGGTGGAGCTCGCTGGTGTTGGCTGTCATGAGCAGTGGAAAATAGCTGTCCTTGACATGGTTACCTCTGAGTCCACTGACATGCCCTTGAATTTGATTTCTTTATGAGACTGTAAAATTTTTGCAGCTAAGTTTCCAGGGCTGACTGTATGTCTTCGTTTCCTAGAACGGCCATGACAAAATACCATACTGTGTATGGGTAAAGCTCTATTTTCTCATAGTTTTGCAGATTGAGAGTCCAGTTTGGGGTCTGGGCTTTGTTTCTTCCTCCTGTGAGCCTCTTTCCTCGTTCCTGTGGTTTCTGGCTACCCTTGGCATTCTTTTTTTTTTTTTTTTTTTTTTGGCCTACAAGTCAATTCCTTTTTGTAAGATAGCACTCAGGAGGAATTGGGACTAGAACCTGTCTATCTCACCCACTCTGATATGACTTCCTTTGACCCAACTCTGAACAACAACAATCCCATTTTCCCCCAAACAGGTCATAGGCACAGGCCCATGGGTTAAGATTGTGCCACATCCAGACATGGTTCAATTTACGGGGCATAAACCTACTCTTGCATGCTTAAAAGGATGATCACTGGCTTGGGTCTCCCAGAGTTCAGTAAACAGCCGCTTGAACAAGCTTTCATATGTAGTCATGGTTTTATAGTCTTCCATCATTTAATCTGGTCCTCATGTTTTTTTAGGTTTGAGAACCATCATTTTCAGTGGCTAGACCCACCTGGCTCAAATAGAACCACGCAAGGGTGGCAAAGGACAGAACAGGGTTCTCCATTTTGGCCCATGTTAAAGTGGTTCCAGTGTTTCATATCTTCTGCTTTCTTTTTCTTTTCTTTTCTTTTTTTTGGGGGGCATCACTGCTCTCCGGTGGTGGGAGTAGGAGGCCCAGCCCCACTGCTGGAATTGAACCTCCGTCCCAGTGGGCCCCAGTCCCGTACACAACCACTACACCACCGGGGCTCAGCCCTTCTGCTTTCTTTTTGATTGAGGTTTTTCTCTATTTTTGTAGCGTTGTTTTCCTTCTTGTGTGGTTTGTATGATTTTCTGTATATGAAATGCAGGACAGGTGTATCTATAGAGACAGTCACTGGACTCATAACTATCTAGGGCCCTGGCACTGGAGGTTGGCTGGGAGCTAGCAACAATAAGTACGAGAAGAAAATACTCTGAAATGACTGTGGTGATGATTGCGTAACTCTTCTTTATATGATTGAATAATTAAATCATATGAACTGTGTGGTAGTTACATCATTATGAGTCAAGGCGGGGTGGGGGGGAGTCTGGTCTGTCAATCAAAACAGACTCAAGGAGGTCTCTGTGTGGTCATGGCTTTCCCTTGAGTATTCTGGGAAGACTCTGGGATTTCGACCTTGGAGGCAAAAGACATACTCGCTTTCAGCCCACTTCCTTGAAGATGTTCTACTGACTAGGATGACTTCCTGTAAGGCATTCCTGGGGAGAAGCCTCGTGGACCTACCATGATGAAGCCAGAACCTTGCACCTGTTGAAGCCACATGGAGACCCTGACAGTGTTGAGATACTTATAACACCACTGAATCCAAAGACTCGCTACCAACTACCCTGTGATCATCCTGCATTTGGCATCATTGCATGTGTTTTGTGAGTCAAAAGAGGACTTTATAGATTGGTAGCAGACATATAGGCTAATATCAGATTTATGGACTTGATATGGACTGGGCTGGGATGTTTTTTCAATGTTCAATTCCTCTTATATAAAAAAATCTTTCTTAGACACGCGAGTCTGTGAATCTGTTTCTCTAACCTACCCAGACTAACACAATATGTGAAATAAAATAAAATGTGAGGGAAAGAAGAACAGTGTAGGGTCAAGAATAAGAGGGCAAAAAAGGAAGTGAGGGGAAATTACATGTGGATTATACCCTCTGACCATAGACCATGGTGGGGTGGGGGGAGGGCAGGGGAGAGTTTGAGTAGCCTTGCTGTCATGCAGAGTGCACTGGAAAGGAGATTATTCCACATGCAGTTAATGATCCATTTTAAATTTGTTTTAGTGGGGCTGAGCCATGGTTGCGTAAGTGGTTGAGTGTGGGACTGCGGCCCATGGGTTTGGCAGTTCAAATCCAGTGACTGCTTTCAGGAGCAGTGCTGGGTAGCTCCCACAACCACCAGAGGGCAATGATGCCCCCCAAAAAATTTGTTTTAGCTTTTTCTATTTTCTTTTCAAGTGAGGTTTTACTCTGTTTTACGTAGTCATTGTTACTATTTTTGGTTTTGTTTTTTGTGATTTTCTGTATATGGAACCCAATAGATATGGTAGCTGGGTTTTAATAGTTTCTTGGGGATATGGCAAGCAAGGTTGGGGAGAGATGGGGAACTAAGAACAGTACAAGAAAGAAGAAAATATTCTAAAGCTGATAGTGGTGATGATAGTACAACTCTTTTCTTTTATTAAATCATTTTATTGGGGGCTCATGATCATGATCATGATCAATACATACATCAGTTGTATGCAGACCACATTTGCACATTTGTTGCTGTGTTAGTCTGAGGAGGCTAGAGAAATAAATTCATAAACATTCATGTGGATATTAGGGAAAGGTTTATATACAAGAGGAATAGAACATTGAGAAAGCATCTTAACCCACTCCAGTCCAAGGTCATAAGTCCAATATTAACCCATATTTCTGAAACCAGTCTATAAAGTTTCCTTCCAACTCACAAAACATGTGCAATGACACCAGGACAATTACTGGCCAGTGGGTGCAAAGTCTTGTGTAACCAGCGGCAGTAGAAGCATCCTGACGCTGGCAGGGGTCTTTCCATGGCTCCTCATTTCTAGGGCTCAGGGTCCATCAGCAGTATCCATTAGCAGTAGAAGCATCTCAGCGCTGGCAGGGGTCTCTCTGTGGCTTCTCTGGCCCCAGAGGTCTGGTTCCATCAGGGCAAGCCCATGTGTCTTCTCCTCCAGATCCTCCAGATCCTCACATGCTGCCATCTTGTTTTGTTAGTAGACCGACTCCAAGAGACTGAGTCTCTCACCTCCACAGGGGAAATATTGCAAGATTTCCCAGAATTCTCAGGATAAAGCCATGCCCACACAGAGGTCTCATTGGCTATCTCCAGATCGACAGTCTAGAGTCCACCCCTAGACTCCCAATCATGAAATTGACACACAAGTACATGACCGCCACTGTTGCCATCATCCTTGAAACATCCTCCTTCTGCTTAGACCACTGATATCAGCTCCCTATATTCCCCCTCCTTTGCCTCTCCCCCTCCCCCATGAACCCTTAATAATTTACAAATTATCATTATTTTATCATATTGTTCACTGTCTGATGTGTCCCTTCACCTACATCCCTGTTGTCCGTACCCCAGGGAGGAAGTTATATGTAGGTCCTTATAATTGGTTCCCTCTTTCTCCTCCACCTTCCCTCCACCATCCTGTGTCACCACTCTCAACCACTCGTCCTGAAGGGTTCATCTGTCCTGAATTCCCCATGATGTTCAACTCTTCTTAATATGATTGCACAATTGAATTGTATGATAGGCGAACTGCATGCCAATAAAATGTTTTTGAAAACAAAACAAGAAAGAATAAGAGCAAGCTTCACCAGAACAGGCATTTATATCTGGGAGGACAGTCGCACCCCTAAGGAAGCGCCCTTTCCAGTTGATTGGTTATTCACACCAGCTCACAGAATGGAAAGTGTTACAGGGTCAGTGACAAAGCACTGAGAACCAGAGCCAGGGTCACGTTAACCATCGCCACACACAAAGCAGAGCCTCTTCGTGAGCAACTGCCACTTTTCAGTGTGGTTCAAGGCGGCCCTTTTTTTGGTGACCCCACTGGGGAAATCCCAGATGAGAAGAAGACGGTGGCTAGAGGCAGAAGCTGTGGAGTCATGCGTCACTTCTCGTCCACGATACATTATATGAAAGCAGACCTGGCGTTGGGGGAATGCGCCTCAATCATGAGCAGTGGCATGCGGTGATCACCCACCCCCTCATGTTCATATCTTCCATTTTCTTTCACCTGGGTCCTGCGCCTTGGCCTCTCCCTGCTGCTCTCAAGAGCACTGGTTTTGCTGCACCTGGGAGCCAGGTGCATTTCATGGTAAAGTTTTTAAAAGAAAATGAAACAGAGACACTCAAGGGCTGCAAGATACATGAGATGGGATGCTGCCGTCCACCTGCCAAAGCAGACTCAGTTAAGGGTGACCTTTTTATTTGCAAGTAGAGAAAATTGACATTAAAATAATGATAGAAAATGCAGTGTGGTACATAGGTACGCCTATACCATAGGTGTTTATGAGGACTCCCGAGACACTTGTCATACTCAGACTCACTGTCTTCGAATCAATCCCGGAGCACAGCAGCCTCCGAGGATAAGAACAGAACTGCTGTTCTGGGTTCCTGACATTAAATCATTATGGACCTAGAAAGCCTCTGCTTTCTGCTGTGGGCTGCTAGTGGTATCAAACTGCCCACCTGGTGGTTAGCAGCCGGACTCGCAACCTGCTTTGCCACCAGACATTTGTAGTATACAGACATGTAGTGTACCCTTCATACGCCTGGCAGCACAATCACTTTGTATAGAGAGAGACAAGATACATGTGTTGTGTGTGTGGGAAGCTGCTGTGTTCCCCAGGCCCAGTTACATCCTGTTCTCTGCTCAAAATCCCCAGACACTGATAACTTCACAGTGCCCCGTGGATGCGATTGGACATTGCCCCGATGGGCGTTCCCGTGGTGCTCCGAGGCTCGGCGCTGACTCTCGCCACCGGATTGTACAACATGTGATGGTGCTGGCCCCAAAGAAGCACTTTACAGTCTTAAGCCGAGACGCTAATGATGCACTTAAAATTGAAGGCAGGAAATGCGTTTTTAATGTGTCGCAGTTCTAACTAGGCTCCCCAGCGCTGTCACAGCCGACGACATCTGGTTTTTTCAAGGACTCCCATTCACCTGATGAGAAGACATCCCTGTGGAATTCTCTGGGGAGTTGCTTGTCTGGTATGCGCTGTCTTGAAGGCACCACAGAGGGCATTCTCAGGCGACCACACTGAGCAAGTCCCTGGCAGCCAGCAGGGCTGACCTGCGCGATCTATGGAAAGGTAACGGGGCTGGTTCTCCAGGCTCGACCCAAGTCAACCCAGCAGAAACAGAGCCCAAAGGTGTGCAGTTCCAGGAGAAAAAGAAAGGAAGAGGGACTGTTCCTGAGGCTGTCAGAGCAGCTGGCAAGGATGCTCCCAGACGTTTCACTGAAATTAGGGGGAGATGGCAGAGCATCGAAATTCCTTAGCCAGTGTAGCCTCAGCAGCCCAGGAATGCCGCTCTGACTTGGAGGCTTAGCCCGTTCTTGTAGGTGCCAAGCTCAAGCAGATGCCTGTGTGTCCATGTGGCTTCCATCCTAAGGCTTGTTGACAGAGTCTCTGCTCGCTCCTCTCAAGGTGCTCATGGTGTCCTTAGCTTCCTTCTAATAAGCTCTTTCCTTTCCTACCTCCAGGACCGCGGGCCCCAGAGACGTCTATGCAAGGGACACCAGGGAGAGAACTCTCTTCCCAAACAGAACACCCAAGCTAGGATGGCCTAGGGCAGACCAGGCTCCCGCAATTTCATTCCACACTTACCATTCAGCACTTCCTTTCACAGTCCTCTTTTGCTCCCAGGAAATGGACTCCAGATTCCCTTAAAAACAGAACGTGAAGCCAAACCGAACCAGAAACCTAAGCAGGCAACACAGAGAAACCAGAAGGAAATGTTGATGCATTCCCAAGAGGAACTCAACAGATTGCTCCGAGTTTTCAACAGGAAGCTGTCGGAAATGTTGACAGCTGCCTTTGTCTGATACTCCGAGAGAAGAAGGTCTACCATAGTTCTCATCTCCCTCCCAACTGGGGGGCACACGAGCTTCGAGCTCACCTCTGCCCATCGTCTCAGTCTTACAGGTTGCCCTTGGAATGGCCATCTCTGTCCTTATCTATTCAACACCCCCACTCTAAGTGGGAAGCCTCCCTTCTCTCTGCCCTATGACCCTGCCCAGTCTGTCCTCTGCTTCCCAGAGGAGTGGGCCTGAGACCCAGGCCGGGCTTTCCTGGGTGGGAGACACTAGCCTGGGAGGGAACAGTTCTCTGTGTGAGAAGATTGGAACTCTGAGCTGCAAGTTATCGTCTGGTTTATGAGAGATTGAACAAGGAAACTAAACCAGGCCACACAGAGTCAACTGGTGCAACTGGTGACCTTTGTACTTTTAGGCTTGGGCATGACCTCCCTGCTGTGTGCCAAAGGTAGCATGGGAGAAGCACGGTTCTGCACGTGGCTCACCCTTCAGAGCTGCTTCAATTCTTTTTTTTTTTTTCTGCTTCAATTCTTTTTCACCACATGGCTCCTCCTTGTGTAGCTGAACCCGAAATGAATCCAACTGCTTCTCTCTTCATGAACTTGGGGATGTTTTCAAGCCTTTGATATTCCCAGTATCTTCTTAGGAATATGATTACTCTATTAATGAGTAATACCAGTGGTGTTTTGCTGTCATTTGGTGCCCTCAGGAGACCTGGTGACACAGGGGTTCTAAGTATTCAGATGCTCTGTCAGTCCGGGTAGACCAGAGAATCAAATCCAGAGACACTCATATGTGTATGAAGAAAGAGGTTTATAAGAGCAATTGAACATTGAGAAAACATTCCAGCTCAGTCCAGTCCAAAATCATGCGTCAGTTATTAGCCCATATGTCGGATACCAATCTATAGGCCTTCTTGAGACTCCTGAAGCACATGCAATGGTACCAGGACAATCAGAGGCCAGTGCGTGTGGAGTCTTGTGTATCCAGTGGTGGTAGAAACATCTCAGTGCTAGCAGGGGTCTCCCTGGGGCTCCTCCAGTTTCCAGGGTTCCGGGTCTATCAGCATGCTGCCATGTGTCCGTCGGCTGCAATGTCTCCCAGGGAGAGAGCGTTGCCAGTATACAGTCTCCAAGGAAGTGAACTGAGAGAGATAGTGTCTCTGCCTCCCAGAAGGAAGTACCACAGTCCCCAGAATTCTCAGGAGAAGGCCATGCCCACACAGAGGTCTCCTTGGCCATTTCCAGATTGACGGGCTAGACTCTACCTCTACACTCTTCATCCTCCAATTGACACCAGCTTAGGGGACTGCCACAGAGACTAGCCAGAAGATGGACAATTCGAACCCACCAGCTACCCTGTGGGAGGATGATGATTGAGGCAGTTAGCTTCCGCAAAGATTGTTGCTTTGGAAACCCTTTAGGGGCAGTTCTGGTCTGTTCAAGGGGACCTATCTGGGTCAGAATGGACTTGGTGGCACATGGGTGAGATGAGTTTTTTTTTGTTTGTTTGTTTTTGCATCGACAACCTCAGGAAAGCTCTGACACATAGTGACTGGGTCTATAACAGAATAAAACAAAGCCCAGTCTTGTAGCATCCTCAGAATTGCTCCTATGTTTGAATGACTGTGTCAATCCACCTTATTGGGGGGTCTTCTGCTACTGGACCAAGACTGGTGTCCTTATCCTGGGACTGTTCCTTCCTGACAAATAGCCAAACTCCTTCAGACAAAGCCTCATTGTCCCTGCTTCTAAGAAGTACTCTGGCTGTGCCTCCTCCAGACACGTGTGTCCAGGGGACTTTCAACATTCTTTTCCAACACCAAAGTTCAAAGGATCAATTCTTCCCCAGTTTTCCCTTTAAAAAACAAAACCGTCCAGCAGTCTAGCAATGATAAAGCATAGAACTTTCCTCTAGTTCTTAAATGCTTCCCCACCCCATGACCATGATCCCTATTCTACCTTACAAATCTGGCTAGATCAGAGAATCTACACTGGTGCAGATAGGAATCAGAAACATGGGGGATCCAGGACAGATGATCCTTTTAGGACCAGAGGTGAGAGTGGTGATACAAGGAGGGTGGTGGGAAGGTGGGGCAGAAATGGGAAGTTGATGACAAGGATCTACATATAATCTCCTCCCTGGGGGATGGACCACAAAAAGTGGGTCAAAGGAGATGTCAGACAGTGTGAGATATGACAAAATAATACTAATAATTTATAAATTATCAAGGGTTCATGAGGGAGGGGGGAACCTGGAGGGAGGAAAAAAATGAGCTGATACCAAGGGCTCAAGTAGAAAGTAAATGTTTTGAGAATGATGATGGCAACGAATGTACAAATGTGCTTGGCACAAAGGATGTATGTATGAATTGTGATAAGAGCTGTATGAGCCTCTAATAAAATGATTTAAAAAACCCCAAAATACCATGGGTCAGGCACACACTCTTCAAAATGGCATCTTTCCTTTTTCACGCTGCACAGAGGTCATTTGCATCTGATTTACCCAACGCAATATGCTATAGGATCTCTTTTTTAAAAAACAAAGATTTTATTGGCACATAATCCATATAGCATGCAATTCAACAGTTATGAGTGTTATGATCATTACCACAGACAATTTTAGAACATTTTCTTCTTTCTCGTTCTTGCTGTTATTAACTCCCTATTCCCCCCAATTTCCTCTGCCATACCACCAAGAAGCTATTAGTTCAGTTATTGTCTCTAACAATGTACTATACTAGATTTTGTATATAGAAAAACATGCAAAAACAATAATAAGAGATGAAAGCAAAAACATACCAAAAAAATCTGACAACAATAATAAAATAAAGCAGAGGCACCCCTTAACAGAAAAGGAAATAGAAAATATTTAAAAACCTGGACCAAATATTAAATGGGTAAAAAGAGAAATCAAATGACAAGGTGTTAAATCATTGCATTTTCAACGATTAACTTTGCAATGTCCTCTGCAAGGCTCTTCATAGTCCTCATCCTGGTCAGAGGGGATTCACCCTTGCATTTCCTTCACCCCACCCTCTCTCCACCCCTCCAGCAGCTCCAATCTAACCACCGGGCTAAAGGGGCTCAACCATCTTGGTCTCCCCACATCCCCAGCTCCCCTCTCCACTAGTAAACCCACTCCAGCCCATCTGGATTTGTAAGGTAGAGTTGGGACCGTAATTGTGGGGGGAGGAAGGCTTTAGGAACTAGAGGAAATTTGTATGCATCATCACTGCACGGCTGCCCCTTGACTGGTCTGTCTCCTCCCCTTGACTCCCCCGTAAAGGGGTGACCAATTACCCACCAGCGGGCCTTAGGTCCCCATCCTGTTCTCCCCCTCATTCATAATGATGCGATTCTTGTTCTTTGATGCTCGATACCTGCTCCCTTCTGCAGCTCTTGATCACACAGGCTGGTGTGCTTCCTCCTTGTGGACTTTGCTGTTTCTGTGCTAAATGGTGACTCGATTATCTCCAAGCCTTTGAGAGTCCAGACATTCCATCATTTGGTAGCTGGGCATTATAGTTTCTCCTACTCTGTTTGCCTCTGTATCCATTTGTCTTCAGCGATATCGGGAGTCAATTGGTCCATTGATTTTAGTTTTTGTTCTTTGATGCCTGATGCCAGATTGTTTCAGCACCTCATGATCGCACAGGCAAATGAGCTTCTCCTATGGCTACACATATGGTCTACACATGTCCTCAATGAGCACAGTGATATGTTTGTTTTGCCTAGACCTTCCACCACCATGTGGCCATGCTGGCTGTTATGTTTCTTCTGTGTGGATGTGGTCTCTTTCCAAGTAAATGATCTATTGTTTATCTTCAGGCTTTTAGGACCCCAGACGATACATCCTATGATGGCTGATCACCATCAGCTTTCTTCACCACTATAGGATTTCTTGACTGCCACTTCCCTGGGCATTGGCTGTGGATCCAGATAATATGAAACCCAAAACAACATCCGATGACTTCTCCAATAATCATGATGTTTGTTGATCCAGTTGGGGGGGGGGGGGCTGTTGCATTGAGGAGCCAGTCACATGGAAGGCTGTCTTCTAGGTGTCCTCAGAACTCTTCCCCCGTTTCTCTCACTTTCAGCGGGCGAGCTGGGGTTTCTGAGTATCACTGCTGGTTAATGAGTCTTGATGCCCCCTCCGAATATCAGTGCCTGCGAATAAACAGGGCTGTTTGGCATTCCTTCCCACCATCTTTCCTTTGCTTTCCTCTTGTGTCTTCTTCTGGTTCTCTCATATCTTGTTGTCCCTGAAAAGGTAATACAGTTGCTCTTTTCTGTCCCCTGGAGCCACATCGGAGCATGACATTCTGAGCCCTGTGCTTATCAAAGGACACAGTTTACAGTGAAAGCCCCAAATCCATTTTGAGGCTCCACATAGATCCGGGATCTGTTGACGTTCTTATCAGTAAAAAGCAATGGGAGTAGCTTTGCCCTCAAGTGGAGCGTGTTTGAAAGTGGATTCCTGTCATCCTCTAGTCAGACATTCCCAGAGGGACTCTGCTGGGTGTGTCCTCAATGCAAATTGGCATACTCAGGTCACATGGTCATGACCTATGCCCTGTCTCTGTTGGAGCGCTCTGAATCAATCTTGTTAGCTCTGCTATATAGTCTGATGTAGATGTTCACATCTTAGTCCCAGTCCTGCTTCTATAGTCCCACCTACACCTGTACCTACCACCAATATTGCTCTGCGCTCCCCTGTCCTATTTAAACAACTAGTTCTCTGTAAATCCTTAGATGATATTATAACTTTGTGTTGAGCGCCTCCTCCCCACCCATGATGTGTCTTGGTCTCTTTCCTGTTCCAGACTTAATAAATGCTTTCTGTAAATCATATGAGGGGATAACCCCCTCCCCCCCAAAAAACTCCAGATTTATTTTCAAAGCTATATAGTTATTAATTTTTTTTGGCTAAAAAAACAACCTTATCACCTGCAAAGTACTCTCCATTACACTCACTACACTTGTCGAATTTGTGATTCCCTTCTTGGAAACATTTTTTCAGACCCATCTTGTTGGCTGGCTGACAGCCCCTCTCTCGTTTTTCTCTTCACCTCTTCTACCTTGTCAAATCCTGTGCTTTCACGTCCCTCTGCATTTGAGAAAACAAAAAGAAGTCACATGGAGCAATGTCAGGTGCGTCAGGTGCATGGGACAAGAGAGGCAGGATGTTTTTGTGGGGTTTTTTGGGGGGGGAGGTTGCCTCAAACTGGCACACTGAGAGAACTTCATGAGCAGGTGCATTGTCATGGTGGCAAAACCAGTCCCTGTCTGCCATAAATCAGGCCTTCTTTGTCACACACTTTTGTGCTACACAATCTTTTTCAGAACCTCTAAATAGAAAACTTGATTAACAGTCTGACTTGATGGAGCGAACTCCAAATGCACTCTAAGCTGACATTTTCATCCATATGGGAAATTGACGGATGTCCAAAATAACATTTTCATGAATCGACATTTCACCTCTTTTGAAATGAGAAAACCACTCACACACTAGAGGTTTTTCCCACAGCGCTGTCCTGAGAAGCTGTATTCAACATCCCAACAGTTTCTGCGGTGTTTTTCCTAAGCAGGAAAATTTTCACAGGCACAAACTGTTCTCTTAAATCGGTCATCCCAAAAGAGGAGATTTGAGTGAAATTACTTAAAAAAAAGTTCACTGTCACCAAAAAATTCAACCTTCCCAGGCAACACCACTGGGTGCAAACTCAGAGCAAGTTGTTTGTGATGCTCACCTAGTGGGAAAAATACATACTACAAAAACTCTGCTCCACCAAGTGCAATTCCATTTTGGGGTGTACCCCTCTCGTATCTGAGGTCCCTTTTGTCCTTTATAACAGTCAGTGGAGCATTCCCAGAGAAAAGTATAGATGGAAGTGTCTTCATGGGATCAAATTTTGACCTTATGATCCTGAAAGGTGTAGGAATGGAGGTGGGGAGGTGGTGACCATGAACCTAATGGGGGTTTTATTGGAGATGGGGTTGGAAAAAGTTCTGGGGGAAAGAAACAGGATGTCTGTTCCTTTTAGCTGGGAGGGCGGTCAGGAGCATGTCTGGTTTATCTAAAGTGTTAATTATACACTGTGAAGTCACCACTAGACATTAACAATCTATACGTGGTAGCTAAATCATCATTTGTCAATTTGAGAGGATTTCAGAGTGAAAGGGTAGAGTCTAACCTGTCAATCAGGTTATAGCCAATGAGGCTTCTGAGTGGGCATGGCCTTCTCCTGAGGATTCTGAGAACTCTGGTATTCCTTTTTGGAGGTGGGAGACACACACACTCTCTCTGCTCACTCCCTGGGAGGCATTGCAACTGACAGGAAACATGGAGTGGAGTTTGTGGAGTTGCCCCGTGGAGACCCCTGCCAGCACTGAGATGCTTTTGTCATCACTGGATCTACAAGACTATTCTACTCACTGAATTGTGATCATCCTGCATTCAATGCCATTGCATGTGTTTCATGAGTCTGAAGAGGACTTTATACATTGGTAACAGACATATGGGCTAATACCAGACTATGGACTTGATCTGGACTGCGCTGAGATGTTTTCTCAATGTTCAATTGCTCTTGTATATAAAGCTCTTTCTTATAATACACATATGAGTGTCTATAAGTTTGTTTCTCTAGTCTACCCAGACTAACACAATGGCTAACAGCGGAAAGTGTTTCCACATCCAAAAGCTGTTCAGCAACCAAAAGTGTGAACTCCTATGTCCCTAACCAGTGACCAGTGACCTGAGCACATGCTCCTAGACCACCCAGCTCCCACAATGACCTCCACTTGGAACTGGAGAATGCTTCCTGCTCCAGACACTACACTTCATAAGCAAGTTCCATCTGGCTATCTGTCAAATGTGCAAAAGCAGGACGATGGGCAGATCTTCGTGTCTTCATCCAACACCTGGCTGCTAAACATCACAGCTCTCACATCATGGGATTTATCCATGGGTATGACTCCCCATATCCATTAGGGAGAGAAATCATACCCGGCCTTCCAATGTCATCACGGGGCAAACAAAGACAAGAACCACAAAACAAGAATTCCAAGAACACAAGGAAAGAAAATTATTCTAAAGAGAAAAAGCAAACCTTCTAGTATATCAGAGTGAAACAAATCAGGACAAAGCAAGCATTGAACCAATAGATAAATCAAGAAGTTAATGCCTTAAGCAATGCTTCAGAGACAGGAATCACAACTCATATGAAGAAACAGGTGAGGCATCAACTAAATCTACGTGGAAGAAGCATACCAGTCTGTGTGATTCAAGGATCGTAAATACTATAATACAAATTTAAAGGAAAGAATGGTATCAGAGCTTAAGTCGTGAACACCTGGTTTTCAGAGGTCTTGGATGCCAGTGGACACCCAAAATCCATTTGCAGAAACCACACAAGGATTAGCCTTGGGGGAATTCCTTCAGGTCATAGCTGAGGATGTGAAGAGGCCTGTTATCAGACAGAGAGCAAAAGGTGATTGTGGTACATGTAGTTAGGTCAAAGTGTATTATCCTATAATTTGATCACTCTCTTGACCCCTTCCAAGGGAAAATACATGTGGATTAAGCCCTGTAAATTCCTTCTGACTATAAACCAGGAATGTGAATGGTCTTGCTGTTAGGCAGATTGCACTGGAAAGTGGATCCTTGGAGATTAAAATTTAGCAGGCTAACATTTACTCTCTCAGGCTACATTTAGATTTTTCCTAGTTTTGACTATATTCTCCTTTCATTTTGATTGAGGTTTTTTAAAATCTATTTTGCTTTGTTATTCTTGTAAGTTTTCAAAAATATTTATCTGTATTTGACATCCAGGATAGGTACATCTGTAGAAACAGTAACTGGATTAATGGTTCCTTGGGGCAGGGGAGGTGGGATACAAGGAGCTGATAACGATGAGTACAAGAATGAAGAAAGTAAAACAAAAAATGAAAAAAGTAAGGAGGAGCTGACACTAAGGACTCAAGTAGAAAGAAAACATTTTGAAGATGATGATGGCAGCATGTACACTTGATGTGTGCTTGATGTATGTATGGATTGTGATAAGAGCTGCAAAAGCCCCCAAGAAGATGATTTTTAAAAGAATGGACAAAGTGCTCTAAAACTGGCCGTGATGATGATTGTGCAGCTCTTCTTGATGAGCTTGAGGGATTGAGTTGTATGACATGTGAATCATAAGCCGATGAAACCATTGGAAAGTAGGGCAAACAGGTAAGCAGAAGAAAGGGTAAAATTCCATTACACGAGGCAAAGTAGGGCATTAAAAGATGATTAAAGGGCCACTTTACCATGAAAAGGAGCCTTGGAGGTGCAATGGGTTCAGTAGTGGGCTACTGCCAGGAGTGGCCCTTTAAATCCCCCTGCCACTCTGCAGGACGAAAGGGGCTGGCCTGACTCGGCAAAGACTGCCCTCCTTGGAGACCCTCGGGTCTCTTGTACCTTTCCTCTAGGGTCTCCATGAGTTGGAATGGAACTGATGGCCATGGATTTTCAGCTTTTCACCAAGAAGATATAACAAGAATGACGATTGATGCACCCACGGACAGAGCTACAAAATACTTAAAGCCAACTGGATAATCAATATCTTACGGTGGGTGTCAGATAGCAGTCACCTTAAGGATTCCCAGGCATTTCTATGTGTAGCTGTTCGGGAACCACCAGGACTTTGGACCAGTTCCTTCTGTTTTCACTCCCTCCACCCCATCCCGCCCCTCCCCACCCTGTCCCGCTGCCATTTCCATTTCCACCCCAGCTATACTGAATCAGAATCTACAGTTTAACTACATTCCCAGGTGATTCTTTCTTTCTTTCTTTTTTGCATCACTCCCCTCTGGTAGAAAGATCTGATTCAGTATACCTGGTGTTGCGGTCATGTGCTTATGTTAACTTCATAATTGATATGTAGGGGTGGAGTCTAGCCTGTTAATCTGGAGATAGCCATTGAGTAGCCAAAGAAGCCTCTGTGTTGGCATGACTTTCTCCGGAGACTTCTGGGAAATCTCAAGATATTTCCCTCGTGGAGATGAGAAGCTATCTCCCGAGTTGTTGGGAGCTAGTCTCAGAGACAATGAACTACGGGCAAGACAAGATGGCAGTGTCCGAGGAGCTAAAGGAGCTGGAGGAGAAGCCACACAGGCTTACCCTGATGGAACCAGACCTCTGAAGCTGGCAGAGCCACATGGAGAGGCCCGTCAGTGCTGGATTGCCTCTACCACCACTGGATGCTGTTGATGGACCTAAGCCCTGACAGTGAGGAGCCGTGGGGAGACCCCTGCCAGCACTGGGTTACTACACCCACTGGCCTGTGACTTCGTGAGTCGGAAGGAGACATTATAGACTAGTATCGGGCATATGGGCTAATATCGGACTTATGACTTTGAACTGGACTGGGTTGAGATGCTTTCTTAATGTCCTATTCCTCTTGTTATTAAACCATACCCTTATATCCATATGCATGTCTATGAATTTTCTCTAGTCTACCCAGACTAACACACCTGGGATGAAAGCGTAATTTCTCATTCAAAGGTCAGACTGGAATGAATCAGTTGAAAGCCCTGTGAACCACTGACCGAGGTAGTTCTCACTTTACCTGCACATTAGCATCACCTGGGGCATGACTGAAGCCAATGTCCAACCTTTGGACCAATTCAATCAGAAGTTCCTGTGGTGAGAGCTGGGTGCTCATAATAATTTAGACTTTGCCCTGATGATACTAATGTACACCCAGGGTAGAGACTCATTACTTGGTTTGGAGGGAGGAATTCAGTTGATTGTTATTGAAGAGATTGATAATTTTTGGTGGGGGCATCATTGCCCTCTGGGGAGTAGGAGGTCCAGCCATGCTCCTGGAGAGCTGCTGCTGGATTAGACCCGCCAACCCACTGGACCTCAGGCCCGCACTCAACCACTACACCACCAGGGCTCAGCCCAGGATTGATAATTTTTTAAAAAAGTTTTTTATGGTGAAAGGTCACAAGATTGATCCTGAGTTACATGGTGGCCAAAGTAAAGAGTTGAAGTACTTCTTGTCACCCATGAGGCAAAAGCTTATCAGTTTCTTGGAAGATAGCAAGCTTTACTTTCCCAGAGAACTGAAGGTAATGTCTTGCATCGAGTCTTCTTGAAATGGGAAGCATGGAAGGATGATATGTTTCGTGGCTACACGATACATGCACCCCTTCAGTTCATGACATATGTAAGGCACGTTTCATGTAGTTGTTTCCAATAATCATGCCTCTGTGAGAGCTAAGGATGTCATCACCCCAAACTGCAGGCAGGTGGAGGCTGTGCTGGTCAGGGTGAGGGAGCAGAACCTTTGAGCAAGGGTGAGGAGACGAAAGAAGTCATTTGGCTCACCTGGCCTCACCCAAGGAGAGCGCCTGAAATGGTGCACTCCAATATCAGGGTTTCTTCCAGCACTGTGATGTCCATGAAGTAGGCTCTCGATGCAGGACAACCCCCGGGCACAATGAGAACAGATGGCCCAGACCCACAGGTTCCCATAGGCTGCTTTTCAGAAGGAGGTAAGACCTTTCTTCTTAGTCCTGTTTAGCACCAATGCAACAGCAGACCACCACTGACTGATGGGTATGGTAGTTGTGCATGACATGCGCTGGCTGAGACTACAACCTGAGGTTCTAGCAAGGAAGGGAAGAACCCTATGAATAGACCTCTTTTCTTCTGTCACATAAACTTCCCAAAGGCTGACAGAGGTCTGGCTAGATGACTCCCATAAATATTGTAGACAGGGAGGGCATATTAGCAGTGATGTGTATGTGTCTTTTGTCAGAAACAATCTAGGTCTAATTGAAAAGGTGAGAGGAGGAGGGAATCACTTGTTCATCAAAATAATCTAGCCTTTAAAAGACCATAAGACCTTGGTGGGGGTCAGGGAGTAAATAAACAGTCTTGTCTTTTAAATGACCCTCCCTAAAAATAATGATTCTTTTTTTTTCTTAGCTGGGCTTTTGCGGCATCTAAGTACTACGGGCTTAATGGTATAGTTTTTCTAGAAAAGGCTTTGCGGGTAGGTGTTGATTCCGTGAGGCTGAGTCCTGAGGGGCAACCATTGAAGGGCATACGGGTCTTAAGCCACAATCCTGTGGTAGGTAGACAGAGGGCAGCTGCAGTTAGGAAGGGAGTGCTCCCTTCTTTCCTTTGGAAACCCATCTAGCAGGGCAGAGAGCAGATACTTCAGCTGCAGCCTGGGAATGTGGACTAAGTGCATCTTACTGCCCACCCAGGTGCCCTGATGGCTTCCTTTCAAGAAACGATACACGGTTCTGCTTGGGTTTTAAAAACTCACAATGATAATCAGCATCCAGGTTTAAGGAGAAGCTTCCTGGAAACAACCAGCGCTGGATTGTCTTCATTTACTTCAAGGCTCCTCTTGCATTCCTAAGAATCCTAAGAATTCAAAGAGCTGCTTGCTAGAGAAACAGTAGCGCTGAGCATGTGGGAAGAATAGCACGGTGGATAATAAAGCGGATTAATCCTTGGCATATGCAACGGATAAGCTTAAACTTCAGTTTGGTGTTTCCCATTGCGTTCCCAAAGCGAACTGCCTTTGATTCAAAGGACTACACTGTTTGTTTTTGAGTGGGTGGGTGTGTAACCGGAGCAGGCTCGGTGGCTTTTGTTCCCTGGGAGGTTGACACAGGCAGTGGCGACTGGCGGCCACACCGGGGCAGCCTAGCCCAGGGGGTGGCTGGATCCGCTCCCGGGCAGAAAGGTAATCCATTCCGGTTGGCTGTAGTTGCCAAGAATTGGAAGCAGCCCAGGTGGCCCAGTGGTTAACCCCGGGGGCCGCTGATCCCAGAATCAGGGTAAGCAGTTCGAACCCAAAGTTGGGAGAAAGAGGAGGCTTTCTGGTCCCAGAAAGAGTCTCGGAAACCCACAGAGACAGTTCTACCCTGCCCAACTATGAGTTGAAATCGCTTGGGTAGCAGTGAGTTTGGGGTTTGAGCGCCTGTAAAAAATTTCGTGTCGGAGACCCTCTGTGGGATCCCTATGGTTCAAAACGATTCTGTGGCTGTGGGTTTATTTGTCGTTGAGAAATTTCCAAAGAAGGAGCCCAGGTGGTGCAGCGAGTTAAGCACCGGACTAACTGGCAGCAGGGTGTTCAAACCTGCCTCGCGGTAGGAAAAAGACGAGGTTGCTGGCACGGGTACTCCCTATGGAGTTCCACTCTGTTCTCCAGGGGCTCAAGTTGGAATCCACCCAGGGGTAGCGAGTTTCGCTTTCTTTACAAACATCTCAAGCAAGCTCTAGTGACGCAGCGGTTTGAGCACTCGGCTGCTAACCCCAAAGGGCAAACTCGGACTCACTGGCATCGAATGGGTTCCGACTCGCGGCGGGGGGGGGAAAAGATGGAGGAAAGGTGGCAGTCGGCCTCCCGAAAGATTTACAGCCTTAGAAACGCTACGGGGAGGGAGTTCGCTATGAGTTGGAAGGACTCCACAGACCAGGGCTCGGTTTGACGACAAACACGCATTTCCCCGCTTTTGGCAATCGCAGCGTGCTCTGGGCTCCTGGTAGGAGCTTTGGGGAGAGGAAATGGAGAGGGTATTCTTGTGGAAAATGCCTGCAACGCCCCAAATGCCCAGTGCCCGGCCACGCCAGCAAGGGAAGCCGGGGCGAGGGGGTCGCCTCAGTTCCGCCGGGCCTGCGGCCCCGCCCCGCGGCGGGGGACCCCCGAGCGCGCCGGGCTGGCGAGGGCGGTGGGCGTGGAGCCGAGTCCACCGCCCCCGCCGGGCCGTGATTGGCGGGAGAGTTCCTCTCCGGTGGGCGGGGCAGCGGGGGCGGGCCCCGTGCGCGGAGGGCGGGGCGAAGGAGGGAGACCGCCGGTCCGCGCCGCCGCCGCGCGCACGGGGAGGCGCCGGGGCTGCTGCCCGCTGCACGGCGCTCTCGGGTGGCCGCCGGCGCCGCGTCTCCGCAGCCTTCGGGGAGGAAGCGGCCGGGAAGCGCGCGGAGCCTCACCTGCCGGCGCACCCGGCGGCCGGCCCGAGCCGAGCGCCCAGAGCGAGCCGCCCGGGCGCCGCCGGCCCGCAGCCCAGCCCCCGGGAGCGTGTGCGACCCCGCGCGGGGCGCCGGGCCGGGCTCCATGGCGACCGCGCTCGGGGAGCCCGTGTACGGACTTTCCGAGGACGAGGTGAGCGGCCGCGACGCCCCGGGGATCCCGCCCTGAGGAGCCGGAGGAAGGGGCGCCCCCGGGAGCCGGCCGGGACCCCCGAGGCGGGGCCCCGTCCGGTGTGGGTGGCGTGAACCCAGAGCCGGGGCCCCGGCCGTGCGCATTGTTTGTAAATAAAGCCGCGCGGCGCCGGTCGTTCTCTGGGTTTTTTCTTTCCTGGGCGGGGGGAGACGGCCGTGCGCCCCCTCGGTCCGCGGGCTCACCTCCGGCCCTCCAAGGTCTCCGGGGTGGTTGGGGAACTTTCCGCCTTCGTCCCGCAGGCCAGAGTCCATGCTGCGGTCACGTTGGGAGACCCAAGCCGCTCGGGGCGTCGGTATCGCCTCCCCACCCCCCGAACTTTCGAATAATTGTGCCAGCGAGCGCTCGGAAGCGGGGCCCCCCCGCACCTCTCTGGATTTCAAAGTGCAGCGAGCCAATCGGCACGTCGGGGTTCCCCCCCCCCCCCCCCCTTGGTGGCGGAGGTGGCTGGGGTAGTGGCAGGTGCTCCTGGAAAGTTCAGGAAACCACCCGCCCTGCCTTTTCCCTTCCTCCCTGGCTGGCAAAGCCCAGCACCTCGGGGGTGGGTGGAGAGAGGACAGTGTAATTGATCCTTTTTATTAATAAAACAAATGAAGGAAGCCACGCCCCCGGGGCTTTGGGCTCGGCTGGAAAGGGCTATTGTGTCCGTCCCCCCCGCTCGCCGTCTCCCACTCCCCGCCTTTGGAACAATCCTGCTAAATCACCGCTCGGCCCCCTCCGGACGAGCCACGCTCGCCTCCCATTGGCGTGTTGCTCTGCCCAAAAGGGGGAGGCCTGTCGCCGGCGCGGCGTGACCGGCAGGCCGTGGAGCAGGTAGGAGGGGCTTCCCCTCTGGAGGGGCGCGCGCGCCGGCCGGCTTCCCCTCCGAGAGGTGAATTTACAACCCTCGCAGCATTACTCAGCGGGGAGGTATTTCCTTTCCTGGTGGTGCGTTTCAGGAAAAGTGGGTGCCTGGAAATTCAGGCTCGCGCCACCGCTCACTCGGCTCCTTCCCTCCTCTTGTGAAGTCCCCTCTTTCTCTGACGACGGGGTGGGTGGGGTTAAAAGAGACGTTTTACCCGACCCGCTGCCTTGTGGCTTCTGGTGTTGCAGATCCGCCTCTTTCGGGGATAGGGGACTGGTGGGGTGTGTGTGTGCGTTCGTTCGTGTGCAGTGCCTGGAGTCGTCTCTTGGGGGAGGGGAGCATGACTCTTCCTCCCCCCCCCCCCCCTACAAACACACACCTCAATAGTGCGAGGAAAGATTGCTGTAATCTTTCTAATCAAGGGGTGTTTACTGTGTAATCAGGCGGGGTTTGTGTGTGATATTTTGCCTGTGTAACAATTTCCTTTTTTTTTTTTTCTGGCGCAGTCACCTGGGGCCGTGAGAAGTAGTATTGTTTCCTTTACCCCGCCCCCTCTCCAGTCTTTCTAGAGCCCCCCTCCTCCCTCCCCCTTTGATTCTCCTGGAAGTCCTGGCAGCCCTGGGCAGGCCTAGAGCCTTCTGAGGTGCTGGGCTGCAGACAGCCCTAACAAAGAGGCGGCTTGGCTGGAGGTGGTGCGGCCATGAAGGCAGTCTGGTTTCAGCGTGGCTTCTTTTACGGGTTTATTGTTAATAACACGGGGGCTTTTAGATGCTCCCCTGGAAGAGATTTTAGGACTATTTGGGTAGACGCAACTGAATGGATGGGCTCTATCACAGGGTGAAGGTTGTGTGTGTGTGTGTTGTTGTTGTTTACGTTTGAAGCCAGTGCTGGAATCCACCCACAGCCAGATACTGCCACTTTTCTCTTGATGAGTTAGTAATGGGTCTAATTGGTGCCCACTGTGCAGGCAAGGGAACAACAGAATGGTGATGTCTGGGTCTGTCAGTGTCTACCTGTGTGTCCTTAGAAGGCTCTCTCAGGTGTGCGAGACCCCGCAGCAGGCATTGTTGCTGGTGTAGACTAGTTCCAGGTACGTTTGCCACAAGAGAGGTCTTCCCTGCCCTCTGTTGACGACTTTCACCAGCTGGTGAATAAATAAGCCTGGCCTATTTTGATGACTTCACATTTCTCTGGGGTGTGATTTTTTTTTTTTAATGGGCCCTTGCCCTTCGGAACATCAGGGAATGCCTTTGTAGAATATTAACAACAAGCTGTTGAATCTGCATAGCTTGTTTGGCGGCCCTGAATGGCCCAGTGTGTCTGGAGAGCAATGGGAGATTTGAGGAGGCTCTGCAGGCTGGCGGCCTGCTGAAGTGGCAGGGCTGTGCCTCCGGGCAGAGTGAGACCTGAGCCCACCTCAACAGACTGTCTATGTCTAGGTGCCCTGCAGCACATGCATGCCACTGGGAGCGTTTGGTTGGCCCGTGCAAGAGTTCTGGTCTCCACCTGGCACGCATGTGAAAAGTAAATTTGCATATGTATCTGAGGTTTACTGCCTGTAGTGTTTTTCTCCGTGTGGCTTGCTCCTGGCTCATCACCTCACAGGGACTGTTGGGCTGTGAGTCCTGGCGGATGATAAGGCACGGCACCCACCTGGCACTGAGCTGTGGGCCGTCCGGTGTGCAGCATGAATGGGGTTAAGATGTGGGCTTTGTGTGTGACCGAGTGAGGTGTTTATCTTTTGCTGTGGCATCCGGGTGAGAGGACCCCCAGGTTTGGGAAATGGGGACCGCTCCCTCCTGCCCTATAGGATTGCTGTGAACTGGCATTGCTTGCCTGCACGGAGTTTGGGGTTGGTTCATGAGCTTGCCTAGTCATCTGGAGTGAATCGGGGCCACTGAGGTAAACAAATCGGAAAACCGCCTAGCAATTTCACAAAAGCGGATTTGAGACCCAGGAGCAGAGCTCGTTTGGATATAAGAACAGTTTGGACCACTTTCTGCATCTGGCTTGGTTCCTTGGTGGGTCTTTTTGTTTCGCTTTGCTTTTGGTTTTTGGTTTTTTGGCAGTCCCTACCACATTTTGACATAGTTTATTCATGACTGTTTACTCTGAGTCTTCGAGAATCTTTGATTACAACGTCTTAAGAAAGTTTTCTTTATAGTAAGGATTTCTCCACTGGGTTTTCTTTATAGTAAGGATTTCTCTACGAGGCTTTGGGTGACAGCCTTTGAGTGCTACACATCACATCTGTGTGTGTGTGTGTGTGTGTGTGTGATGTTTAGAATGAGGCAAAGGAGGGCCACGCTGACATAGGCTAGCATGAAACCCTCTCCATGTTTTATACAAAATGACTGTTTTGCCTGTCTCTGGTGCTGCAGTTGTCTCATTGAGTCCCCATCAAACCCTGGAATGCACGCCCCAATGTACAGGTGAGCAAGGGAGGTTCCCCAAGAACACTGCGGGTGAGCTAGGCTTTACCTCCTGTTCTGTTGACAAGATGTGGTCTTTTCCCTAAAGAAAAGTGGTGGTCTGCATCCACAAAGACAAAGATGTGCAGCCTTGGGGACTCTGCCAGGCAGTTCTGTGCCATCTTGTTGACTTTCGAGTCGGGATCGGTTGAATCGGCTCTGCATGGCTGTGTACTTCTTAACATGTTGAATACATTTGCCTTTCTCCCAAGTCTCTTGAAAGGCCCACCATGGCTTTATTATTCTCAGTAAGGTAAGATTAGAGGAACCTATTGAAGTTTGCACACTGATTGCTCCTGGGTCAGGCTTGCTGGGGATAGACTTCAAGGTATTTTGCATCTTGGAAATTATCATGCAAGTGATAAAAGCCTGGCTCCCTTGGGCCTGCATTCTCACCGGTGGCAGTGAGTGGATCTGAGTCCTGTCCCTTGAGATGCCAGCCTCCTGTTTTCGTTCATTGCTGCAGACTTCACGGTTTCCCATTGCCTTTGGTCTTTCTGGACTCACCAGCATGTGAGGATCCAGCTGTTCTGTCAGCACTTGAAGTTAAGCTGTAGCATAGATTCTGTATTTCCCTTAAGATGCTGTCAGTCTTAAGATGCACCATGATTTTAGGGACAAGAGACAGAATGCTGGCAAATAAACGTGCAGGCCAGCCATTGACTTTATGAGGTCTTGCACACAAGGATGTCTTAGAATCAGTGACTTAACCATCGTGGGCAAGCTGGCACAACGCTCTGGGCTACCAACGTCAATCACCCTGTTGTTGAGAACCATTTGGTCAACTCATCCTCAGATCTGTCACTTTATCTGCCTGGGGTTAGAGGCCGGGGAATGTTGTTGGAGGGCCAGCAGAGAAGACATGAGGGAGGGTGGGGTGTCTCGAGGAGATAAGGGAGGGGAAAATCAATGATCAATGAACCTGAAGGGACCTCTGCACGTGATAAAGGATAGGCTTTCCTTTAAAACAAAACTCCAAAAACCTGGTCCATGGGTGCTTTCAAGAGCTGGCTGGGCAGCCTCCCTAGGCCATCTTTCCATAGCCACAGACAAGGTGGCTTTTGAAATCTAAAAGTAGATGAAGTGAGACTTGGCCACCCTGCCCCCCGACTCCCCCCCTCCCCCCACTCCAGGTGCCAGGGGAAGCCTATTGATTTTTGAACAACACCCCCGCCACTCCTCAGCTTGATTGACTATTCCCCTCTAACTTTTCCCGCCCCCAAACCTGTAACAGCCGGCTGTGGCCCCCTACAGTTGACTGAAATCTGTACAGAGGACCAAAGTCGGTGCACAAATTTGGATATTGTACATGGTTTCTGTACCGCACCCACCTACAAGTCATGTTTTCAACACTAGCTGAAAAAGACATTTTGAGAAACAGTGCAAGGTGTTAGCACCTGTTGCTGTCGCTGTAGCCGAATTCCTTTCCACAGCAGCCCTTCCTGGAGTCCTTTCTGTGAAGTGGCCAGCAACCACACCTGCCAGCAAGCAGAGCCACTGCGTGCCATCACGTTGGGACTTTGCTGCTGCTGGGACCATGTGGCACGTTGTGTGGGCTGTTCCTGGTTTCATTCTTGGGTTTCCCCATGTTGTCCTCAAGACCCACTTTTTCCACCTCTAAGTGAAGGCTCAATCTTCCCACCCGAGTGGTTCCAGGCCTGACTATCTGCTGTGTCCCCAGGGATGATGGGCCACCGCAGCCTGCCTGCACGCCAACATTTGAACAGTAGACTCTAAAAATAACGGTTGCAAATGTGAATGCCATTGAACGTTCTGTTCGATGTGCTTTATTGAAAGCAGTGTTGAAGGGGAAATTGGCAGCTATAATCTATTTTTAAAAGTTCCCTTCTCCTGGTGTTTTCATTTTCTCCCAAAGATGTGATTTCTGTGGAGTTTGTAGGAAGTGACATGTTTAAGTTCCTTTTTACTTTCATGAAGTAAGAATACTGTGTGAATGGCTTATGTGACTGAAAAGTTACTTGCTTAAAACCAAAGGACAAAAGCCCACCCCACGGTGGGTGATTTGATTCCAACTCCTTGTGATCTTTACTGAGGGCCCAACCACAGCAACTGAAGCCAAGGCCCCTGCTTTGGAATGGGACTGACTCACAGCGGACCTGCCCCTCCAAGACAGGCTGTCAGTTTTGGGAAGCAGAGTGCCTTCTCTTCTGGAGGGACTGGTGACTTCCAATAGGCGACCTTTCAATTACTCAGCCAAGTGCTCTAACTACCATGTCACTGGGGCACTGTTACTTTAAGGCAGGCATCCTCAAACTATGGCCTGAGGGCCACATGCGGCCCACTGAGGACATTCGGGGTGTTTCCCCCCCTGCTGCCAGTCCTGCTTAGCAGCTAGCTCATCCCCAGCCCGCAGTGAATTTGTCCATAGTTTTTGTTTTGTTTTAACTATAGTCCAGCCTTCCAATGGTCTGAGTGACAGTGAACTGGCCCCCCGTTTAAAAAGTTTGAGGACCTCTGCTTTAAGGGATAAAAATAAGGTGGCTTCACAGGGAGAGGGCAGGGGCATAATGGGAGCCCACAGAGGAGTGCCCCCCCTGCTTTTTTTTTTTTACCACATCTAACAACACACTTTGAAAGGAGCCTCCATGGTGCAGGGTCCAGCTGCTGGCTCTTTCAACCCACCCTTGCAGAGTGGGAGAAAGATGTGTCAGCAGAGATTGCTGGGAGGAGTGGGGACAGGTCTCCTCTGTGCGGAATATAGTGTGAATCTGAACCAAGACTTGGTGGCAGAGGGGTGATCATCATGCAACTTACTGGGAACCCAGAGGGAAAGATTGAAGGGTCCTTGGGCAGGGCCTGCTGTAGGAGTGCCCACCTCATCCAGACATTGCGTTGGCTGTGTTTGCCACGGAGTTCTGGGGAGCTCCAGTCTAGGAACTGATTTTAAGGCCCAATGGGATGTGTCATTGAAACGGACCTTTTTGAGCTCTCGTTCAATGGCTTTCACTCAACGTAAGGGGAGCAAACTGTAGGTTCATTACTAATGGAATCACATTTCTGCTCTACTTTCAAAAAGAATACAAAAACAGCACAAGCCCGTTGACCCGCCACCCTGGAGTGTTATCAGGGTGAACTGCTACAGAGAACTTTCTTGTCTGTTACCAGGACAGAAGCCGGTGGCTAGACTCCCCCCCTCTCCCACACCCCACCTCCCATGGGATCCCTGCATGTTGAACCGGCAGCCTTAAGGTTGATAACAGGTTGTCCTACCCACTAGCCTTTTCTGCGTTGGGTGATTATTTAACTGCCTCAAGATAAGGTGGTCTGAGATGGCAGAAAGCAACAGATTTCTTTCTCTTTAACAGAGGTAATGATAATGTCTAATTTGAAAGGAGCTTCAGTAAACTGATGTCTTGACTGCGTACTGGTTTAGTAGAATGTATCAAAGAGTGATAGAGTATCAATGATCCATCTGCTACTTGGTAACAAGCCACTTCCTATTCTCCTGACCACCCAGGCTAAGGAGGACCAAAGTACTGTCAGAGTGATATAAGGGTAAAGAGAGGTGTTTAGAGTCCTCAGGTTACAGCAGGGGGTGAGAAGGATGAGAAAAGGTTGCTTTCTGTTGTTACACTGTTTCTTTTCCAGGCTCCAGGTCTGTTTCATTTGCTGACTCTAGATGGCAACATTTGTACTGTTCCCTCCCTGGCTGTGGGGAAGGGTGGGGTGGCTTGCTGTTGAGAGTATAGTTCAGAGGTGAGGATAAGGAGATTAGATTTAGAAAACATTTTTCTATAACTTAAATTTAATAAAACCCCCTAAAGCAGTGATTCATTCAGCACAGCAGTGTTAGGTAGGTATGGGTGTCTTCTGAGCATGCTCTAAATTCAGACCCTTGAGCCAGGAAGGCGGTACACCTGGGTGGGCCCAAGCTGGGCCAGGTGGGCTTAATTCAGCCAATGGGATCCACTTATACCATTGACCATCCCTCCCAGCTGAAGGCCCTAAAGCAGCAACATCCCCTTACAGAAGGGAGAAGACGAGCTGTCAAGGTACAAGGTAGCAACAATGAAACATGCAAATTTTCTGTCGTTCTTCAACGCTTCCTCCCACCATCATCCAAATTCTACCTTACAAATCCAGCTAGACCAGGGGATGTACACTGGAGCAGGAAACATGGGGAATTCAGGACAGATGAACCCTTCAGTGGTGAGTGATGATACTGGGAGGGTGGAAGGAAGGGGAGGGTGGAAGAAAGAGGGACTGGGCTGAGCCCCGGTGGTGTAGTGGTTGAGTGTAGGACTGTGTCCCACTGGCTTGGCGGTTCAAATCCAGCAACAGCTCTCCAGGAGCAAGGCTGGGTCTCCCACTCCCACCAGGGGGCAGTGATGCACCCCCCCCCAAAAAAAAGGGGGAGAGCAATTGCAGGGATCTGCATATAACCTCCTCCCTGGGGTATGGACAACAGGGAAGTGAGTCAAGGGACACATTGGACAGTATACATTATGACAAAATAATGGAAATTTGTAAATTACTAAGGGTTCATGAGAGAGGGGCAGTGGGGAGAGGGGAAATATGAGAAGCTGATACCAAGGGCCTAAGTAGAAAGAGGATGTTTGGAGAATGATGGCAACAAATGTTCAAATGTGATCTGTATCCAATAAATTTATGTATTGATCATGATGAGAGTTGTATGAGCCCCCAGTAAAATGATTTTATAAAAAAAACCAACCCAACCCACCTGGATCAGAAACTAGGCTTGGGGTGAATTCTTTCTCATGTATTTCCCACCAGAGAAACCTAACAGGAATCCCATGAACCATCTGTTTTCCAGAGCCCTCCTTGCCCAGAGTAGGCACCGGTGTTTAGATGTAAGACAAAAGGCCTCCTTGCTGCACAAGCACAGAGGACCACTGTCACCATCCTCTCTGGTTATGAAGAACCACCACCACCATTGCCACAAAGTCCATTTCATTTCATAAAGTCCCTTCTGGGCCCTGTGGAACTGCCCCGTACACTTTCCAAGGCTGCCCTTGTTCTCTCTCTCTTTTAGTAGTTAGACACATGACTGTGACAACTTTTTAATTTCAAAATCTCAAACTTGGGCTAGCTGATTAGCACCACTGTCAGGATGCCCTGATCGATAGGAATTGATCACCAGAAAGGATTCTCCGGGATGATGTCAGGCTTTACTTAAGGCCAACCAATCAAAATTCAGGTAGACAGCGAGGGTCAGATAGTGAACCTTTGAATGATGATTAGGTGCTGCAGTGCTTACAAGGACACAGGTCTTCAAGCTTGGTTCTCACACACGAAGACCCAAGAGGATGAAGAGGTAGATGAGATTCCAGGTTCCTTCTAGCAGTGGAGAGGCAGGGTTCCGGTAGCTAGCTCTCTGAGGGACCCCAAACAAAGTCCCCTTAAGTCGCTAGCTGAGGTGAGAGACCAGCTTTGGGTCCTCCTGCCAATGGAAGGGAAGAACAACTCTTTCAGATGCCTTCTCTTGCTCTTCATGTGTTCTTCTCTTTTTAACCCCAAGGGGGGGCGGGGGAGAGGAGGACATCACTGCCATCTGGTGGGCATAGGAGACCCAGCCTTGCTCCTGGAGAGCTGCTGCTGGATTTGAACCGCCAAGCCAGTGGGCCTCAGTCCTGTACTCAACCACTACACCACCGCGGCTCAGCCAACCCTAAGTTTTATGGACATGTAGTTCACATATCATACAGCTCGGTAGTTGAAACGTATTAAAAACCTGTGCCAACATCATCACAGAAGTAGTTTTTAGAATATTTTCTTTCCTGCAGTGCCTCATTTTCCCCAACCTCTTCTGCCATAACCCCAAGAAAAGTTCAATTCAGTTACTATCACTATAGTTTTATATAAAGAAGTACATATTCAAACCTCGGTTAAGGAGACAAGAGAAAAAAAATAGAAACTAGAACAAATTTAAAGTGGGTCAAAAGGAAGAACAAATGATGAGGTATTAAAGTTTAACCTAACTGTGTCTGCATTGATCTGCTCACCAGTACATTCTATCTGACAGCAAGGCGATTCAGACCCCTCATCAGAGGACGGGATTCACTGGATGCTTCATCTACGTGGAAACCCTGCAGATGGATTTTGGGATTTCACTGTCATCCATAGCCTTCTGCGAACCTCGAAGGCTCAGTATTTGAGCTGACATACCATTCCCTCCTCTGGTCTTGGATTTAATGATTGAGAATCCTTGGATCATGCAGCCTGATGTGCTACTTCCGTGTGGACTTAGCCATAGCCTCTTTGATGGCTGCTTGGTTTCAGACGAGCCTTGAGGAGCTCAGCTCTTATGCTCTCTTAAGAGGCTGACTGCCCCATTTTTCGCCTGAACCGCAGCTGGTGAGCTCGAACAGTTGACTTTTCCATTCGTAGCTGAGTGCTTATTTACTGCTCCATCAGGGCTCCCTGCTGACTCCTCAGCAGCCATTTTAATTCGGCAGTGTAGACACTTCCACCCCCTGCTGTCATTGAACTGGAGAAGGAAGGCATGATGCTCATGGTTTCCAGGTGTGTGAGATTATTGGTATCTTTTCACCCGGCCCCCGGCCAGTGCTTACATTCTAGCAGGAGATCAGCTTGGTGGTGTGAAGTCGTGGAATTGTGTCTCATGAATATGAAGGATACTGTGATAGTTGCCATGTTTCTTGAGAGAAGCCACATTGCATAAATGTATCTGGGGTAACTTGTTTAAATTTGATACCTTAGTCGGCTCATTGTCCCTGACTCCATCCAGCGCCCTGTGATGATTCAGAGTTCGCCAAGTCTAATGGCCAGGCTATCACATTACCCCCCTGTCATCAAATTCAACGCCGAGTGGATTCTTTGGCAGGCAAGCAGCCGCAGAGGGTTCATATTCTTTTTAGACTTTTTATTCACCCAGAGAAAGGGGCCATTCAAAAGCAGGCTTCTTCCAGCGTGAACTGCTGGGATAGGAAATCTATCCAGGCAAGAGGATAACGGAGGCAGTGGCGGCACCGGGGGGAGGAGACAAGGACACACAATAGGGCCCATTGCTGGGTGGACTATACTAGGCTGCTTAAACTTTTCCTCCTCTCTCAACCCCCTTTTCACCCAGGAAATTCGCAACGCGGGGAGGCACTGTCAGAAATAGCTTGAGGTTATTGTCGTTGGATTTTTTAATTAATGTTTGGCCATAGCTCATTATACCGTTGTGACATTTTTCGTGACTCCCACATTCAGTGATGGCAGTCACACCCCAGAGTTTCAGAAGCGTTGGCCTGTACTACCCACCGTGACCCCCCGGAGAGTGCTGGGGGGCTCTGTCCTTCCCCCTCCCTCCCCACCCCCACACACATGGATGGTCCACCTGCATGGCTGCTCCTCCCCATTCCCACCTTTACCTGGTGTACACGGCAGGCTGCAGGCTTGCTTTCCCTTTTGCTTGATCGACAAAGCACAAGGTGGGCAGGTTGGCATGTAAGCATCTCCCCACTCCCACCCCCACTGAGTCTGTAGGGGACAGGCTGACCCGTCTGCTCGGTAAAGATGGCGGCCTGGAACACGGGATGGGCAGCTCTTCCTTGTCCTGTAAGGTGGAGTCAACATGAGGGCTCGAGCAACTCTGATGAGCTGAGTGGACCAGAGAGCACCTCCCTGCCCCCCCAGGGGTGCTCACAGACGGAGTTCTGTTTCTATCTTCTGCCAGGCTTGACACCAGCTCATTGCCTTCCTGTGGACCCTGTCCTGAGATGTGTTTCCCAGCATGCCTTTCCCAGCATGATGTCAAACCCATCATTGAAGAACTGCATGCAGCTGGGCATGGTGACCCAGCCCTTTCTGAGGAGAACTCCCCAAAGTTGGACATCTATTCAGTGTTACAGGTTTAACATATTAAGCTACCTGATCTTTTCGTGACACACGGGATTTTAAGTTTCGTGTCCACTCTTAGTGGTGGATTTCAAGTTTCGCGTCCACACTTAGTGGTGGATTTCACTGGGGCTCGGGTTCTCCTGAGGGTGGTCAGAGGTGAGGTGTGGGGAAAGAGTCCATCAGGCATGTCCCCTGAAGCTTCACCTGACGTAGCTTCTAGGGATTAGGCACTGCTTTTAATCAATTAAAATTGTGTTTGTTCGTTTGGCTTTTATCTAAATGCGGCAAGTCATTTTCATATTTTTCCCTTCCTAAAAATGAAAATCAGTCTAAGGCATTTAGAGAAGTGCTTAGTAGGTATTCTATGTGAACCATTTAATTATGAAAAATAGATGTGTATGTGAGCATGCGGGGGCTTACCAAATGTCCATGGAAACATTATCTTTTACTTATTTAAAAAGATCATTTTAGGCTGAGCCCCGGTGGCGTAGTGGGTGTGCACGGGACTGGGGCCCTCTGGGTTGGACGTTCAAATCCAGCAGCAAGGCTGGGTCTCCGACTCCCACCACCAGAGTGCAGTGATGCCCCCCACCCCCAAAAAAGATCATTTTATTCGGAGCTCTTACAACTCTTATTATAATCTATGCATCAATTGTATCAGATCTCTTAGTACATATGTTACCATCGTTCTTTTCTATTGGGCCCTTGGAATCAACCCCCCCGCCCCCCCGTGACTGACTCCTTGATAGATTATAGATTATTATTTCCATATCTAACACAGACCACTGTCTCCCTTCCCCCATGGTTTCTGTTGTTCTTCCCCTTGGAGGGGTGTGTGTAGTTATGTTGATCATTAAGATTGGGTACCCCTTTCCCCCCTCTCCTCTCCCCCTTCCCTCCTGGGATCAGTCCCATTCCTGTTCCTTGAATGCATGTGTCCTGAGCTTTTATCTCTTATCTTTACCTGTGTATATGCTCCCTTCTAATCTGAAGCGAGAGGCAGCACTGGGTAGTGGGGGGTGAGGATGCTTCAAGGAACAAGAGGAATATTGTGTGATCCATCGGTGCTCTCCTGCACCCTGGTTGACTCATCCCTTCCCTGCAAACCCTTTGTGTGTGGGGGGCTGGGAAACATTATCTGTTTTTCTGTGAGCATTATGAGACCCCTGCACCCCCCAATAGGGTATATGCAAACATTGTACATATGTGTTAAGGGCTTCAGAGTCAGTTCTGACTCTTAACAGCCCTGTGCACCGACAGAGGAGAACCTTGCCTCGTCCTACGACTTCCTCACACTTGTGACGTTGGGGCTCATGGTTGCAGTCTCGGGGTTAGGCCATCTTGTTCAGAGCCTTCCTCTTTTTCTTTGCCCTTCCAGGCCTGACATCCTTCTCCAGGGACTGGTCTTTGTCACTACGACCTGTCCAAAGTTCATGAGACAGAGTCTCGCCATCCCTTCTTCCAAGGAGTAGCCTGTGCTTCTGTCCACATTCAATGCCAGCACCCCAATTCAGAGGCATCGGTCCTCTGGTCTTCCTTCTTCGTGGCCCACTTTGTGCATGTGTGAGGGGCTTGGAAATGCCACAGTGGGGGCCAGGTGCACCTTAGTCCTCAGGCAGCCTTGCTTCTCAACGTTTTCCCAAAGGTCTTGGGCCGCAGATTTACCTGGTGCGATGCACCCTTAAATAGATAGTCGCTGACCAGCTGACTCCAAATCACGATGACAGTACATTCACCAGCCCCAGCCCCGTGTCATTCTCCTGATGGCCGTGTTCAAGTCCACCCGTGGAGGTGGTGGTGGTGGGTGCTGCCTGTTTAACCAGCAGGGTCTCGGAGTCGGAGCCAACTCGATGGCAGTGATTGACATCTTACCCAGGGTCTCCAACCCCTTCGAGGACCCTTTCCTTCACCAGATACACCATCCATCTCCAGCGATGGATGTCTTCTGATGGATGGTGTGCTCAGGCCAGCAAGGCAGACAGTGTTCTCTTGTGACTCACCCGGTTTTCAAGGGCTTATATAGGAACTATCGCCTGTGCGCCAGTCACCTAATCAGGTGTCAGTTTGAGGATTAATAGTGTAGGGGTGGAGCCTATCCTGTCAATTTCGAGGTAGACAATGGACTTAGCCTTCTCTGAGAATTCTGGGAAATTCCTTCTTGGAGGCAGGAGACACGCTCTCTCTTTGCTCACTCCAAACCACCTGGATGCAACCAGACCTCTGACAGTGGAGAAAGCACAGAGAGACCTCTGTCAGCGCTGAGATGCTTACAACGCCACAGTATCTCAAGACTTTCTACCCGCTGGCCTGTGCTTGTTCTGCATTTGGCATCATTACATGTGTTTTGTGAGTCTGAAGATAACTTTATAGATTGGTACTGACATACGGGCTAATATTGGACTTATGACCTTGGACTGGACTGGGTTGGGATTTTTTTCTTAATGTACAGTTGCTCTTGTATATAAAACTCTTCCTTAAACACATATGAGTGTTTATGAATTTGTTTCTCTATAGTCTACCCAGACTAACACAGCCTGTGAATTCTACTAAGATAATATGACCCTTCTGGCTATATTCCCTTATGTGATATATAATAATTCTGGATTTTATACGCCTGTGGCTTTGGTCCCATTTTTGAAGAGCGTTATCCATTAACAGAGAAATGGGATGGCATTGAATTCTGACCTTAGAGGGTATGAGTGAGACCACACTCTTTGTTTAATGGTTATCTTGGTTACTGTTACTTACATTGGATGTAAGGGTGTTACTTACATTCTATGCTACACCTGAGAGGGGAAAGAAAACTGTAGTGGTCTGGCTGAATAAAATTATTAGGAGACCAGTAACTACTGGGCACATCTTGCCAGAGGCCCCTAGTTGTATGTACATTGAATCATAGATGATTATGTTTGGGTGATATTTGCACCACGTAACTTCCACCAGATGACCTTCCCCTGCATGCTCTGGTATGGAAGGTGGGGGAAGACACTAAGAGTATTGTGAACAGGCTTCCTGCAATGCCATCCTGCTGCATTTAAAATCGAGTCCACTGAGAAGCAGGGGGCTTGATCTTACCGCTGGCAAGAGCCAGGAGTGGAGTGGATCCTTTGGCCCCAGCATCTGCCTGACCCTCTGCCTGACCTTCAGACATGTCCTCGGATTTTCATGAGTTCTGTGGGGCACTCCAGCATTTTACAGAACCAAGAGAATGTACTGGGGGTGGCGGTGGGGGCTCTTGCTAGAGTTGAACTTTGAGGACTTTTCCATCTCCAGTTTTTTGGGACCAGTTTTTTGTTTGTTTGTTTGCTTGTTTCACCAGTTTGATCTTAATTATGGCAAATGATGACTACAGCCAGGTCTCTTTCTGGTGGTGCAATGGTTACATGTTGGGCTGTGGTCCACATGGTTGGCTGTTCGAAACCATCAATTGCACCTGGAGAGAAAGAAAACTAAACAGTTACAGTCTCGGAAACCCACAGGAAGATCTTTCTGGGTCAGCAGTTGACTTGACGGCAGGGTTTGGTCTTTGGTTTAGAATCGTGTCTGCTTACGTGTGAATGTGGCTTGTAAGCTGGGAGTTAGATCTTTCCTGTCTGGGAAGCAGGAATCTGAAGAGAACAGTGCAGCCCCAGGGTGAGTGGTGGGCCAGGAAGGAGAAGACTTAGTGACACGAAGAAATCTACAGTACAGTATTAAGTTTCAAAGGCAGATTACAAAGCCAAGGGAGCTATAGAATCTTTTTGGGGGGTGGGGGGGGCATCACTGCCTTCTAGTGGTCATGGGAGCTTCCCAGCCTTGCTCTTGGAGAGCTGCTGCTGTATTTGAACCACCAAGCCTGTGGGCCGAAGTCCTGCACTCAACCGCTATGCCACCGAGGCTCAGCTTGACGTGGTTTCAGCCTTGAGGCAGGAAGTGACTCAGACCAGAGGTAGGCTAGCAGGTAATGATAATCACCTAAGGGATTCCAGATCATTTTTGTTGTCTTTTGTTTTGCTTACTGTTATTTTCTGAATTTTCTACAGTGAACTTCCCCCCCCCCCCCCCCCTTAAAAGAGAGTCTAAGACAGGTGGAGCAAAGCCACCTCATAAGCTTGTGCTGTAAGCTTCAGGTAGAAATGAGAGCATTCTCACCTTCACAACACTATTGCTGAAGACAAGCGGGTACATAAGCAAATGTAGTGAAGAAGGCTGATGGTGCCCGGCCATTAAAAGACACAGCCTCTGGGATTTTAAAGATAAACAAGCACCACCCAACTGAGGAGCAACAAAGCTCATATGGAAGAAGCACACCAGCCTGTGTGATCATGAGGTATCAACAGGATTAGGTATTAAGCGTTAGAAGACCCCAAAGAATTGCATCAATGTGAATGGGGGTGGGGGAGTAGGCTCAGAGTGGAGACCCAAAGCCCATCTGTAGCAGTTGGACATCTCACAAAAGGGTCACAAGGGACGAGGCAGACAGGGTGCCGTATTGCACCAAGGAAACATATACAACATTCCTCTAGTTCAGTGGTTCTCAACTTGTGTCTCACGACCCCTTTGGGGGTTGAGCGAAACCTTTAACAGGGATCACCCAATTCTTAACAGTAGCAACATTACAGTTATAAAGTAGCAACATAATTACCTTTATGTTTGGGGGTGGGGGGTGTCACCACCATATGAGGAATTGTACTAAAGGGTCACAGCATTTGGAAGGTTGAGAACCAGTGCTTTAGTTCTTTAATGTTCCCTCCCCTCCCCTACTATCTGAACCCCAGTTCTACCTTACAAATCTGGCTAGACCAGACCATGTACACTGGTTCAGAGAAGGGCTCTTGACACAAGGAATCCAGGACAGATAAACTCCCTCAGGAACAATAATGGGAATAGTGTAGGGAGAAGTTGGGCGGGATTGGGGGTGGGGTGGAGAAAGGGGAAACTGATTGCAATGACTGATGTATTACCCCCATCCCCCACCCCTGCATGCCTGCCAGTCCCATCCCAACCCAGGGTGACAAACAACAGAAACATGGGTAAAGGGAGACAACATATGGCATCAGGTATGGAAATAATAATTTATCAAGGGTTCACAAGGATGGGAGGGTGGGAGAGGGAGGAAAAAATGAGCTGACACCAAGGGCTCAAGTGGAAAGATGATGGCAACATGTACCAATGTGCTTGACACAATGACTGTGTATGGACTGTGATTAGAGTTGTAAGAGATGCCAATAAAAATGATTTCAAACAAATGAGAGCATTGGTAGGTACAGACCTGGCTGGCGGTGCTCGGCTGAGGGCCCCACCCCCTTGCCCATGTCTGCTTTGGGGGTTTGGTCTCTACGGACACTGAAGTCACTCACTGTCTTGCAGCTGCCAAAGACTCCCTCGCCACCACGCCAACTCCTCTAGAGAAAGAAGAGGCTTTCTGGGCCCTTCAGAGCTGCAGTGTCAGAAGCTCACTGGGCAGTTCTAGCCTGTGGGATAGAGCCACTGTGACTCGGTACTGACAATGGCAGTGGCTTTGATTCTTTTTAAAATCAAGGCTGGGGCTGGGTGGGGGACAGGTGAGCATGGAGCCACAGGCAGACAAAAGTGGTAATTTCAGTTTGTCTTCTCGAGCCAGGACAGCTTCGTGCTATTATTGCACAAGAGGTTGCTTGTGCAGAAGGGGTGGCTCTGGGCACTTAGTTGGGGGAGTCGAACTTGCTGACCCACTGAAGTGGAGTGAGTGCCTTCTGGCCGAGGCGTCCTGAAGCGGGTGCCTCTGGGCATGCCACTCAGGGAGCTGGCTTTGCTGACCCTGTGCTTGAGCTGAATGCCTTTGGGTTGGGGTTTACAGCCAGTGGTATCCCCCTCTGCGGATTTGTTAGCGGATGTGAAACTCTGCAGTATGTCCTGGCCGAAGACCTCCTGTGAACTCACTGGCATGAGAACCTGTTGACATCCTTAATAAACGCATTTTGTCCATTTCTGGGTAGCCATCACAATGGATGAAAGAGCCCAGAGGTATTATGGAATGCTCATTAACACATTAAAGATGGAATTTTTTTTTACCACCTTACCCAAGTGTTTCAGCTGTTAGTTTTTTTTTTTGCACTAAGCCATAAATGGATGTTTTAATTTTTATTTTATTATTATTTTTAATGATTTTATTGGGGGCTCTTACAGCTCTTATCACATTCCATACATTATTTGTATCAAGTGGACTTGTACACATGTTGCCATCCTCATTTGTAAATATTTTCTACTTGAGTCCTTGTCATAAGCTCCACCTGGATTTTTTTTTTTTTTGCATTAAACCATAAACATGAGTAAACCAGGGATCCGTCCGCAATGTGTTAAGGCAATCAAAAAGGAATCCCATTTGGAGGAGGGAGGCACTAATGAGCCTGCCAGCGTGGTAATTGGTGGAACACGCAAGGAGCCCTTGGCCTCGTCAGCGCAGGGCAGTTACCCTGTCTGTGTCTGCAGTTACACGGCCGTGAGACGGTTGCTGGGCTTGGTTCCACGCAGGATGTTAGTTTGGGGCTTGGAGACTGGGTGTCCCTGAGTTGAACATCCACAGGCAGGTGGTGACTGAGCTGGGTGCTTCCTTGGCAATACCCCTCCCATGGAAACTTCTGGCCTGAGTTTCTGCCCTCTAGACTGATAACCACAGTCAGCAGTCACATTTAGATGGTCTTTCGGGTTCTGTGGATTTCGGTCTCTTAGCAACAAGTCTCTCTGCCCTGCTCATCTCCATCCCCCTCCATTCCCCCCAAAGCTTCTGCCCTGAGGCAATTAAAAAAAATTAAAAAAATAGCCAGTGTGAATTTGAAATGGAGGCACTAGTTCATTCTGTGCTTCCTGTGGCTCCTCTGAAATGACTGGCTTCCTCAGGCTGGGGGGTATAAGGCCCAAAGGACCCCCTTTCCTCTCTCACCCACCCACTCTTGTTAACTAAGCCACCCCAAATCCACTGCTGTCCACTCCATTCCCACACACAGAGACCCAGTAGAACAGCTCAATCAGGTTTCAGAGACTGGACATCTTTACTGGGGCACACAGCCTCGTCTTTCTCCTGAGGAGTGGTTGGTGGGTTTGAACTCCTGACCTCTTGATTAACAATTGACTGCTGGACCCACAGGACCATGGATCTCTTCTATAGTTCGCAGCACTTAGCTTTGGCCTACACTCAGTTGTGGCTAAGGTACTTGATGATAAGTAACCACTGCTGACCGCGACTAATTAAAACAAGGGGAATTTACCAGAAGACTTTTGGAGCGCATGGTGGGTATGTGTGAAGCTGGAGAGCCGGACCTCCACACTGGTCTGGGACCAAGGGAAGCTGGGCATCTAGATTCATAGCCAGAGACTTCCTGTGCCAGTCACCATGGTAACCCTCCTCTCTCCACCCCCCCCCCCCACCCCCCAGCTGTCTTTGGAAGCTGCCTGATGACTTTCTCTGGCCACAGTCTCTTCTATTCTGTGAAGAAAGATTCCCTCGAAGGCCCAACAGGACCTAGAAGCTGGTGGCACACTTATTCTCAGTTAGGGTTTACTATGATGATATGATGACGGGACTTGAGTAAAACTCGAAAAGGGAAGGGGACCCATGGTGACAAGCAGGGAGGAACCACAGGCTTCCCGAGCTCTGGCCCCATGTGGAACCTCTCGGGGAAGCTCATTTGAGACTCCATGCCCACAGCTCGTGTCAGGGCCTTGAGTGTACCACCCTTTGGCCTGCTGTGCACTCCAATTCTGGATTTGCAGAAGGACAGCTGGTGTCCACCCCCAACTGCCTGGCCTGCACCAACCACTGAGGTGTGCAGTGAGCCCCTTGGAGCATCAGGGAGTTCGATACCAAGGTAGGCACTGCCTCTTTCCAAGGATCCAGGTGTTGCCCCACTATTTCAGAACCCATGTTTAAAACCACACTGGCATCGGCGCACATGTTCCTGTTATTGTTGCAACCTCAGGAATGGACTTGACGATGCCCACGTGCTCTGTGAGGGGTAGGTTTGTTATGCCAACATGGCCATAGAAGATTGGTGGATCTGTTGTGACGGCACAGCCAATGAACACGTGGGATGAATTGAACGGTAGATATAGGAAGTGTTTCACAAGTCCCGCCCTCTCTCTCTCTCTCTGTTGTTTCCTGATCTTCAGACCAGAGAGCTGCCTTGTTCGTCCTGTGCCTCAACCTCCAAGCAACACTACCTGTGGGACACCTAATCGTGGACTGTGTTACTGTGAGTTGAGGTTCCTTCAAGCCCTACTTTGCCACGCTCCAGGGATATACATCTCTTGAGCTGGGGACTGTTGGATTCTGTTATCTGGCTGACTGTTGGTGACTGTTGCTCTGCCGTTTGCTGCCTGTGACCAGATAGCCTGGATTGCTCTACAGAGGACTACTCGGCTGCCCTCAAGAATTGAAGGACTGGGCTGAGCCCCGGTGGCGTAGTGGTTGTGCGCGGGACTGCGGCCCACTGAGATGGAGGTTCAATTCCGGCTCCCAGGAGCAAAGGCTGGGCCTCCTACTCCCACCACCTGAGGGCAGTGATGCCTAAAAAAAAAAAAAAAAAAAGAATTGAAGGACTACTAGTCTTCTAGTTGCCTCACGCAAGTGAGTTGCACCGAGCAATCTGTATTGCTTTATAGTTAACTTGTTGCTCCATTATCTTCATGCGGCTGGTCCCGAGGACGTGTGTGGCTTCCCCTCGCCGCTCACAATGTGCCAGGGACTTGACCCGTGTTAGGGTTCTCTAGAGAAACGAAACCAGGACACTAATACTCCTCTCTCTCTATTTATATAGATAGAAAGATATTTGACATAAGAAATAAACAGTTAACTATAAAGCAATACAAAAGGCTCGGTGCAACTCACTTGTGTGAGACAGCTAGTAGACTGGCAGTCCTTAGAGTCTTGAGGACCGCTGAGTCGTCTTCTGTAGAGCAATTCAGACTATCTGGTCATAAGCATCAAACAACAAGGCAGACAGAGTCCAATAGCCCCCAGCTCAAGAGATGTATATTCCAGGAGCGTGGTGAAGCAGGGCTTGAAGGAACCTCAACTCACAGCGAGACAGTCCATGGAGTAGGTGTCCCACAGGTAGTGTTGCTTGAAGATCAAGGCATGGGGCAAACAACTGGTCGGAAGATCCAAGAGCAAGAGGGCAAGGGTGGGGCTCACCAAGCCATTTCTATCTCCGCCCTTCAATTGATCTCACATGTGTTCATTGGCCATGTTGTCACAACAGACCTACTTATCTTCCTTGGCCATGTTGGCACAACAATCCTACCTATCACATGACCCATCAAGCAGTCCAGCGGTGGGAGCAGAGCTCCACCTTACCCCATGCTCAGCTCAGCAGCCAGTGCCACAAGGCCTTCAACCTGGTTCTTCTGCAAGGGGCCCCAGTGACACAGTGCTTAAGTGCTTTGCTGCAAAGGGGAGGGTCAGTGGTGGGAGAAAAGTGTGCCTGTGCTCTGGTGAAGGTGACAGCCCGGGAAACCCTCGGAGTCAGTCTCTGTGCCTCAGCACGGACTTGGTGAAAATGAGGCTTTCGGGCTCTTTTCTGAAAATGAAACAAATCTGAGTCAGCTCAGAGGGGAGGGAGGTTGGAGAGAATCCTTTTGCCCTGTGAAGCTGCCTGCTGCATTTGAAACATGCTGTTTGATTGGAGCTAGTGGCCACAGTCTGCCCCTCTGCTGTTACCCAGCCCTCCCTGAGAAATGTGGGGGCCGCAAACCCATCTCTAAATGGTGCCCACTATGAACACCAGGCACGCTGGTGCCTTTCTGCTGTCTGCTAACCTCCCTGCTGCCTCCTAATCAGAGCGGGGCTGCTAAAAGGCTCGCATGAAAACCTAAGAGAGGGTCGCATGTAGAAAACATCAGCATTGTCGACAGCACTTCTACAGCAGTGCTGGGTTAGGGTTCTGGAGAGCCGTTGAAAGCAGTGAGATGCATGAGTGTGCTTGCTCTCATGTTCTCTCTCTCTCTCTCTCTCTCTCTCTCTCTCTCTCACACACACACACACACACACACACACACACACACACACAGAGCTGTTGGGCATTGGCCATCCAGGGATCTGAGCCCTTGGTTGTTCCAGTTGGTCCCTATCACAGAGGGTCTCCTTTGTGCTCATGGACCCTTTCCCACAGGAAGCCCGGGTAATGTCATGTGTTACACATTGGACTGCTAACCACAGCGTCATCAGATCGAAACCACCAGCTGCTCCAAGGAGAAAGGAGGCTACTGGGTTCCTGAAAGATTTACAACCTTGGGAACCCAATGGGACAACTCTGCCCTATTAATTAGTTCACTGGAATTAAGTGGATGGTAGTGGGTTTACTGTATTCATGAAGCATGACATCCTATTGCTGGGGACCCGTGTCTCCTGACAACTGTCCAAAGCATCAAAGGAGCATTCTGCCTGTACTCTTCAAGGTGGGGTAGGGATGAGAACAAGAATTTAAAGAATCAGTGATGCGCTTTCGGATGAGCAGGCCATGGGGCTTGGACCTCGGAGGCTGGGCAGTGGGCAGAGTAGCCCAGGAGGGCATCCTGGCAACATGTGACTGCTCCGGCTGTCACTTCTGGGGGAGGACAGGGTCTTCCTTCTCTAGTTCTGTGGGCTTCACAGGTGTGCTGCGCGAGCATGCTCCCCTCTGTGGGCTTCACAGGTGTGCTGCGCGAGCATGCTCCCCTCTGCCAAACTGCCCCATTACCACGTTGGGAAGAAATGACTGTTTCAAATAGACTCTCTGCTGTTGGCACTGGCAGTGGGGAAATTGGTTTCTTTGCTTTTCTAAGACTGAGAAACGGAGATGCCAGCCCAACCCCAAACTGCAAGCTGATCAAAGTGAGCCTGTACCTGTGTTTGTCTCTGTTGGGGCTTGGCGAGATGGCAGAATTTCCAAGTTAAAATGTTAGGAGTAGAATGAAAATCCAAGTCCTGATATAAACCTCCTTGGTACTTGTGACGACCCTGGTGATGGGTTTCCTGAGGTGTCACGCCTTCATGAGAGGAGACGGAGACTGGGATGCAGGAGTGCCCAGATTGTGGGCTTGACTCCCATGGAACAGGGATGTGGAGGTTCTTCTGGTGCGGGAGATGAAGAGGGGGCAGGCTCTGGAACTGGTGGGATCACGGTGGCTGGAAAGTGAAGTGCCCACCTCACAGACCTGGTTGTGGAGCTTTGCCCTCTGAGGCTCTGGGAGAGCTGCATTGCTGGGCCCTTGGGCAGACGGTTAGAGTTGGAGGACTTAGCGGGCAGGGGAGGAGAACTAAATGCCGTGGTGGTCTGGGAGGCTGCCGGAGGTGGGTTTCTGTAGCTACTGCTTGGCTACACGAGAAGGAGGCCGTCCAAAATAACCCCTGAGGTTTCTTGCTTCAGAGACTGCGGGTGGGAGGAGGGACAGAACGTACCTACCGCGGTGGCTCCCACCCGGGTGCAGTTGGGCCCCCTCCTCAGGGTGGGTTTGGTCATCTTGTACGTGGAGGTGCTGCTCCCAGTGCCTAGTGGGTCAGGGATAGGCGTGTGCTCACATGTCCTGCATCGGCTGCAGATTGGAGAACTGCACCCCCTGTGGATTTCACTGTCACTGGTCCTTCCTGTGACTGCAGGCACCAGCCCGTGAGGCTCTCAGGTTCACTGAGGCATGGAGGGGGTGGGTCACTTAGCTAAAGCCACAGAGCTCTTAAGTACCACCAGAGCCCCAGCTCTGTGGGGCTCAGATCTTTGAACTCAGATCTTCCGGATGTCAGAATTCAAGCATGCTCTCATTGAGGACTCCCTCTGCCCTAGCTCTCCCAGACCTAGCCAGGGGAGAGTGATGGGTGGCTGGGTGCGATTTCTGCAGACAAGAGGAGGCAGGGAGAGGCATGGTTATTTATAGTCAGCTCTGCATAGGATCGAATGTCCCAGTCCTGGCGGGGATGTCAAAGAAATACTAGCATTGGGATGTTGGCTATGTAACTATCATTACAGCAATGCTTAACCACCATTTCCTTTAAGGCAAAAACCCCAACTGTTATTAAAGTAAGACAAACTGCACATGGTATAATTAGGGACCTGTTTATTTCCGATGGATATAAACTATACTAGACAACTCACATACCGTATTTTTCAGACTGTAAGATGCACCTGACCCTAAGATAAGCCCAGTTTTTAGAGCAGGAAAACAAGAAAAAATATTCGGAGCCAAATTGTACCAGTATACTAAAATGTTCTGGGGTACCACACCTTCGGACCAGAAGAGCACTCTTGTTTCCCCCCCACTTTGTGGGGGGTGGTGGAGTACATCTTAGGATCCAAAAAATATGGCATAGTACTAAGTTTTTGTGAGAAGAGACAAGCCTGAAAAAGAGATTTGGCGGGGCTGGATGGGGATGGTGGTGTTCTGGATTTAAAGGTAGTTGAATTCTTAGTATATTTAGCAGAGGTAAGGATTTCTTTGGAGAACCAGTTTGTTTAGGCTTGGTCTAGAACAGGGGTTGGCAAAAGGGCTTATCCAGTCCTTCACATTTTTCAAGAGCCATACAAAGATTTTTACAAACACATGAAATCACTGGAGTCTGAATGACTTCTAAAAACAATGTTTTCCTGTTTCACTGCAGAGTCACACGGATGTACTGTGAGAGCTGCCCCTGGCCCAAGAGCTCCCCTTGGCCGCCCCCTTGGTCTAGAATGATCCTTGGCTTTTGATAGCGCAAGACAAAACCGTCTACCTTGGGGGGGGGGGGGGCAGCCTGCTGTGATCTGCAACGTCAGCACTTTGAAACGGCCAGCCTCTCTGAGGGGGAGAGATGAGGCTCTCCTTCTGCAAAGAGTAACAGGCAGAGATTGAAGAGCAGTTCTATACTGGCCTGTAGGGTTGTCATCCCTGACTCGATGGCAGGGAGTCGGTGCTTTCCCTCCTTTCGTGGCTCTCCCCTTAGGGACTCCCGGGCAGTCTTTGGATGAGCACTGGCAGTGTTCATTGCCGCGGTAGCTGGTGTTAGAGAGGAGGGACTCCTCACAGTTGAGCGATTCTTGGTATGTTTAAGGTGTGGTATTTGAACCTATTTAAGACTGACTTATTTTTCAAATCCATGGCATTTTATTGTTGTTGCTGACACCAGGTGTTTCCGGTTCTTGAAGGTGCTTTGTAGGCAACAAAGGGTCTGATGGGGATTTTAAGAGGATTTGTGGGACACAGGTATCCTCAGGGTTCTTCCCGGTGTTAGGGTTCATCATTTACTAAGCTTGGTTTAGAAACTCACTAGTCAGTTATTCGCTCTAACATTTCTTTTCTTCTCATAGCAACCTTCTCTTCCTCCCTTGCCTCCATCCAATGACCTTGCTGATTTCCCAGTGGTAAATGCTTTGGTTTTATTTTTCTTCAAAGCAGACAGAAATCAATGGTTATTGGCTTCTGGCACCTCTTGGCGAGCGGCTACTTGGATCACTGTGCTGCTGAGAGCAGAGCTGGCGGTCTCAGCCACCTTGCTTTTTCCTCATGGTAGTAGTTTCCTGTTTCACTCTGGTATTTTTGTCTGGAAAATAAAAAGAACAACTTGGTGGTTTTTCTTGTTTTGTTTTAATACCAGCGGTGATAATACAATAAGGAAGACCTTATTTATCTCCTAACAGAAACGATAAATAAGGCATTCCTGGTGGTGGTTTATTTTTCTTTCAATAGGTTCATGGTGCACGGGCATCCAAAGGAGCAAAACCACTTGCGCTGGCTTTGCGGAACACGCCTGAGTTTGGTCCTGGGCCTGTGAAGGTTTGGGAGTCTGTCAGAACTGTTTTCTCAGTCACCTTCCTTACCTGCTCTGTTTGCCTCATTACCGTGTGATGACACCTCATTAAAACGGTCGTGCACACGTTCCTCTTGGTCCCTGCGGATCAAGTCAGGGCGGTTTTGAGAAGCTACATGTCTCTCCTGGGCATGCAAAGGTGCCACCACTGAGTGTGTTGGAAGGGATGGGGCACGGCACCAATGGCAGCTACTCCAACAGCGAGGGGCCTTGTGTGGAAATAAAGTGTTTAGAGCCCAAGTGGCTGTAGGGGCATGGTAGCTTGTCTTTTGAGAGAAAACACCTGCTATTTTCACGAAAGGAGCTAGCAGAAATGGGGCAGGGTGTGTGTGGGGGGTGGGGAGGGAGAGGGATGTGTTTACAGAGAGAAAAAAGGCACAGAGGATCAGGTCCGACACCAGTTGCAAACTTGGAGGTTTCCAGGGCCACCTTTACTTCTGATGAACTAATTTTAAGTCTAGGGGTTCCCATCCCCCCTCCAGCCTCATGACGTGCTTAGAACACCTTACAAAGGCAGGAAAGTTCTTGACTGGCGAATAGAGTGATCAGCAAATCGAGAACAAGTCAAACAGCAGCCTAAAATGGAGAGGCTCGTGGGATGAGCTATGGGAGGGGCCCAAGCATGACGCTTCCATGTCCCCAGGGAAGAAGCTCACCGCTGCCTTCGTGTCCAGAGTGCTTACTAAGATTTTGTGGCATAGCCATGATGGCGGATTGGATGGAATGGTGAATGGGTGGAGTCATTGGATAGAATCATTGGATGGAATGAACATTGGATAGAACCACTGAAAGGAATAATTAGTGGATGGAATGATGATTGCATAGAACCATTGGATTTCTGCATAAACTCAGTTGTGGGAGGAAGGACAACTTCAGAGACGCTCTAGTCCTTCAGGAAATCCCAAGTGTTTAGAGAGCTGTTGATGCAGGGATGAAGATCCAGGTTCAAACTCCCCAGCTCCATGCTGGGAAGACGAGGGGTCTGCTCCCATCAAGAGCTGCCACCTCATCCACCGAGTCCACTCTGGCTTGGAAAGAGCTTTCCTCCAGCAGTGGTGTAGGATTTGGTTTTCAAGGTGACCTGCGAGGGACTGGGGCAAAAGTGAACCCTCCTGTTGGGGCAGAGGTGGGCCTCCTGACATGCTGCTTTTCGGAGCACCCATTTCTCTATGAGCCGGGTGGCTCTGGATTCGCTTCTGTGGTTGCTTTCACAGCACCAGTAGCTCCAGGGATGGCCTGAGAGGTTTTTTCCCTGAATGCAGTGCCTGCTTTGGGGACTGAGGGTGTGTGTGTGTGTTCTCTGCAAATTTCAAAATCATAACCAGCATGTAATTGAGAATTTGTCACCTTGCAGTTTTTCTCAGCCATACGCATTTCGTGTGCAGCCCCATTCTCAAAATGGATGGCGCACGTTAGGGTTCTACTCAGGAAAAAACCCTGCAGCACACAGTGTGGTGTCGGCCTTGCAGAGCCTGCCTCCGCTGAAGCCAGGGGTGTTGCTGTGTCATGGTTCTGATGAGCTGGACAGAGAGAGCAGGATCCAGTCCTGGCTTAACACCAGTTTGGAGAGAAGTCTTGCCCCACAGATCACATCCACGGTGTCTGAATGTGGTTTTGTGGTCCTATACAAGCGCACTTCAGAAAGCTCATGGAAAAAATCCACGGCCTCTTATTTCCGTCTGCATGCAAACTTTTCAAAGCCCCCCTCATAGACCTGTAAAGGAGCCGGGGTGGCCTGGTGGTTAAGGGCTTGACAACAAATCAGAAGGTTGGTGGTTCACACCTCCAAGCTAGTCCACAGGAGGAAGAGGTGGCAGTCTCCTGCTGCCTTAGTTTAACGTCCTGGACACTCAGTGGGGCAGTTCTGCTCTGTGCATTAGAATGGGTTTGGTTGGGGATTTGGGATCTACGGGTATGCACAGAAGCACCGTGGTGATCTCGGGTTGTAAAGGTGAACATACCAGGGATGCATGTGGTGGGGAGGGCTCCTGAGAGAGGAAGATCTTTGAGGAGATGGTTTGGCACAGTGGCCTAGTAATGTGGTGACACCTCTGGACAAGGCCGTGACTGGATTGGAGCCAACTTGGCCGAACCTGCGCCAGTGCAGACTCCCAGAGTCCCTGTGCCTCATACTGGGGAACACACTTGACTTGTGAACTGATGGAAGAGCTGCACCCACCCAGCAGCAACTTGGAAGAAAGGCCTGCTGCTCTCCTGCATAAATCCAGCCATGGAAAGGCCTCGGAAGCCCATGGGGTCACCACGAGCTGGCTGTTTTTAGAAAAATACCTTGTCTTGTAGTACGGCTCCCCTCTCTGGCACTCCTTGCGAGTTTTCTTGTGATGGCTTCTCAGGGTATGTCCTTCTCTTCTCTCTTCTGGGTCAGTGAGGAGGGCAGCCGGGGGCCCTGAAATGGGCGGCGGGGATTTCAGCCAAGGTCTCTCCTTCGTTGCCTGACCCCCCAAC
>PVJH01009613.1:0-34774 GCA_004026705.1 Nesogale talazaci
CGGCCCAGGCCGCACGCACTTTCTCCCACATGCACGGCCCACACCCCGGCCTCCGCGGCCGCCCGCCCCGGCCAGGCACCTCCCGGCCGCAGGACGCAGCGCGGGCGGGGGCGGGGCGGGGGGAGGGGCGGGAGGGGAACTGGCAGTTGACGCCGAGGTGGGGGGGAAGCGGTGACGGTTGGGAGCAGGCCGGGTTCGGCCGGGCGGTGGGGTGTTTACCTTGATGCACAGCGACGCTGCAGCCGTGCCCGTCGCAATAAACCAGCGGGTTCTCGGCCCAGCCTCTCTCGTCTGAGCAAACGCAACAGCCTCCAATCATCTCCTTCATACTATGGGAGACCTCGTCCTCCAGTGACACGGGCCGGTCGCTAGAGACCATCTGAGAGGGAGTTGGGGGGGGGGGGGACGGACCATTAAGAACACATGCAAACCAGTGAGTGCTCCCCGCCCGCACGGCCGCCCGCGGCCCCGCTCCCGTCCTGCCGACCGGCCCCCGCCCGCCGCTCGCTCACTCAGGCTTTGCCGCTCAGTCACTCACGTTCCGCACAGGAGTCAGGAGCCATGTCCTTGCTGACTCCCCCCACCTCCCCTCTACCGCCTCCTTCGAGTCTTCTTCCCTCCCCACCTCCACCCGGCCGCTAACGCATAAGCCAAGAGAGGGCACACATAATCAAGTAGGCCTCCGCACAGGCGCACTGGGGAGGGCTCCCGCTGGGCCAGGGGCAACGAGGGAGGGGAAAGAGGGCTGCGCTTCCTCCTCCGAGCGTCACTCGGCGTGCGCGCCCGCCCTGCGGCGAGTGTGGGGAACGAGGCCGGGAAGGGGCGAGGCCTACGTGCGCGCCGCCGCGTCCAGCCGGCAGCCCCGGCCTACCTCCCAGGCCTCTGCCCCACCCCCGCGGCGGTCCACGCCGCCGAGGTGTGCCGCGGTGATGGGCGGGGAGCGAGGGCGGTCGGCGGCGCGCGGAGGCCTGCGGGAGCCTGCGGGGGCGCGCACGCGGGGGCGGGGGCGGGGACGTCGGGAACGCCTCCCGCTGCGCCAGTCGCGCGGGCTGCGTGTGCACGTCGCCGCGAGCCCAGAGGGAAGGGAAGGAGAGGGCTAGGAAGGAGGGCGAGCGTACACCAGGGCCGCGCTGTGGAGAAGCTTGAAGGCGTGCGAGTTGGGGGGGGAGGAGGGTCATCTTCCCGCACGAGGAACCCTCGTGACGGCATTTACCTCGAGAACTGGCCCGTGGGTAGCGCGTCGGCTACGTCTACCGGCTTCCGCGAGGGGTGTAATGAAGCATGGCTTCCCGCAGTTGGCCATGCTGACTTCACAGTACTGCCACAGGCTCTCCCCCCATTCAGTTCACATCCTGGAATCCACCCAAAGTTCACCAAGGGGGAGTGCCACCAAATGCACCGCCTGTTTACACGCCACATTGACTCACTGTGATGCACGCTGACAAACGGGACTGCATCAGACTGAGAGTCACATCTGTATTAGGGTTATACTCCAAGAGGACTAAGCACGGCCAGGCTGCCTTGAGGCTTGGGATGTAGAAGTACTCATGGTTGATGACCACGAATTACAAGATGGTAAAACACACCAGTTGCCATGGAATCCATGATACGATGATCTGCAAAATGCGGTGACACAATGCTCAGAGATGGCAGAGGTCTAATGCCTCCTACCCAGTCAGTCACCGAAATATAACAAACACCAGCAGACACTGAAGTACGTTGTGATTGAGGGTTTCTCAGATCTGGCTAGATTCTTCAAATGTACTCTTGAAAACGTGAGGTCATTTTAGAGGCAGGAAAAAGAAAAGGAGTTCCTTCAGGAACAGCAAATGAATTAGGCCTATGTGAGTAGATTAATTAGCATACCTGGCTACTGAGCAAGCAAAATCTCTCCTTCCCATCCCCTAAGTATCCACGTAAACTGAATATCCAGGGGTTTTTTATTTAAGTGTCTAATAACATAAATTTAGTAGGAAATAAGAATGGACTGTTACTTAACCAGAATGATTGTAAGGTGAGTCCATGACTTCGAGTTCATATGCAGATACAAATTGGAAGTTTATCAGAAAGTGGCAATACAAAGTGATTCAGAAAATGCAGTTATATGATGCTGAGGGATGAAGGAACCCAAGGTTGGCCCCCAAAAGATTTTAGTTTAGGCTTTAAAACCATTCCAGAAATGTACACTCCTGCAGCCTAATTTAAAATCATTTTTGAAAAAACCACTCCAAACTTTCTCATAAAGGAGGAAAAAAAGTAAAGTGGTTTTTTCCCCCATTTCAAATGATTTACTTAAAATGTGAAAATTATAACATTATACAATGCATGCAAATATTAGAAAGTTCATTTAAATGCATTAAAAGCTAGTGAGAGATCCAGTAACAGATAGCCTAGGGAGAAAATACATTAAAACATTAAAGGGGCACAAAAATGAGACTCTTCTATTAGTATATTTAGAAAAGTGTACTACAAGATTAATACTTAAAAGTTTAAGGAGATGGCAACAATAAATTTCTGAATATTGTTTAAATTAGTCATTGAAAATAAATGTCATTGATACATACTAAGAAACAGCCTCAGAGCAAAATTATGCTGTTCTGTGTATGTTAACGGCACATTGATGAACTTTACTCTCATAGGAAGACTAGCATTCAGTTCCTCCTCAGACTCCCAGAGAAGAAATAATTTTGAGTAAAAATCAATTGAAACTTGCCTTCTAAAATCTGTTCACCCTTGATACACTTGATTAAAAATGTCTCTTCCCTTTCTAATGTCTTGGAACTTAGTTCTTCGCATGGAACTAATTTACATTATGTAAAGAAGGATGGGGTACCTCACCCAATTTTGTAGCAATAAATGTAGACCATCGTTATTTTTTTCAAAATATTAGACAGTTGTAAACAAAGTTATAATTTGCAAAATATTTTTGTACATGTGCTGCCGAAGCGAGCTCTGCAAAATATTTTTGAACTTTGTAAAAAAAATGTGCTAGTGTTCTAAAGCAGGCCTATATATAAATAACTGTACCTGAACCAAAAATGTGGTTAAAGATGTATACATAAATATTGAAAACAATAGTCAAAATTTTCATTAATAACTTAAAATGGGTATGGGTTTGAATGTGTTCAAATGAGAGGAAAGTTCTAAAGAAAACAAATGTAAATAAGTCATCCTCATTTCAACATGAGCCTTTACAAAACTTTTCCTTGTGAATTATAAGAATAATTTTTGGCATGTGTCTATAAACTGATTAAAAGGAAGAATAGATTATCGAATAGTTCAGATGCAGTCATTTATCTACTCCATAAATATTTATTGACCATTTACTATGTACCAAGTTATATTTCAGATACAGGAAAGCAGTAAGCAACTTATAGCTGTATATAAGTGAGCAGTTATGCATCAATTTACATTTTAATTGTCTTAAGATACTAGAGGGGTTTTCAAAAAGTTGATGGATAGATTTGAACAGTTAAGGAAATATTTCCCCTAGCTTTTTGAAGCTCCCTTCATATTGGAAAAGTCCATTTTATGAAGCTGTTAACCCTATTAGGTGATTTTTTTTTAAACACACCATAGCTCTTAAGTGTCTTGCAATAACGGTATTTACATATATGTACACATATGAGTGTGTTAACACACAGTATAAAAATCAACCAATCGGAAAAAAAAATCAACCAATTGTGATGCCCCCCCCCCAAAAAAAAGAACAATCAACAATTGGTTGATTGTTATTGTAATATATTCATCCTCATTCCAAAGAGCAGTTTATAGAATTAAATTTTAAGAATTATGAGAGTTCAAGTTTTTCAAATACAACATAAGAAATGACCATGAGATTTATAAAATCACTTGACAGAAAAGAACAATTTAGTCTCCTAAAATAATGCTACCCTTTAAATCTTATTCTACAATCTCAAAAGAGCCACTTAGAAAGTGGACATATAGGACCTGTCCAAGAAAACTTGTTGTATTCTAATATTCATCTGCACTTAACAGCTCACTCTACTGGCTCGTGTCTTTCTCTGATCTAACCAAATCACACAAACTGAAGAATTTTATGATGCAACCTTTAACCCCACTATCATGGAAAACTGTATTTTTCTGAGTAATGTCTTATCATTTTATTTTTTCCTTAACCTACGCATCAAATATTTTGCGTTTTCCTAATCATTTCTAAGTGGATACTATAAAAGAAATATACTTAAAACTACAAATGATTCTTAAATTAATATTGTCCATCTCACTTTTTTTCTTTCCCTTCTCTTTGTGCATATTACATTTGGTCTGTTATACCCATTATAGAAATATATTTGTATAGTTTTCCAAATAAATGTGCTTTTCACATTTTTTTCACATTGCTTTTCCTGACTTCGACAAAGTGTTTAAAATTCAATATTGTCTCTAACTTTTAAACAGAAAGTAATTGTTAGAATTGATGTATCTACTAAATCTTGTTGGGTGTCTGTAATCTAAGTAAGTTATTTAGAAAGCTCATAAAGGAAACAGCTTTCTTCTATGCTCTGTGCAAACCTTCAGATCTATCCTTTTGTACAAAAGTAATCTCTGGATAAAATTTGGTTTTGCTTATCTGGCGACCTAGGGTTATCAGTCACCTGAAGTTTATTGAGTCATATACTAATGTAACCATGATTAAAATGTTGAGCTGTTTCTGAATCTTGCTATGATATTTATCTCACTACAAATGAGTACTGTTATCTTCTGTAGATGCAAACTCACACATGACACCTATATCATGGAGTACCATTCAAAATTTTCTAAAAAGGTGTTCCTTTTAATTATGTCGTAAATTAAGATATTAGAAATGGTTTCAAAAAGTTTGTGAACAAAGATTTTTTTAAATAGCGGATTATTTCCAGTAACTTTTGAAGCACCCTTGATATTATTAGTGGAAAACTCCATTTCATAAACCTTACGAGGTGATTTTTTTTTAATATACCATAGCTCTTAACAAGTGTGTTGCACATAGTAGGCCCTAAACAAATGCTTGTTTAATATACAATATTCATATTTAGAAGCTAATTGCAGACTGGGAATAAAAGCAAAACTTTACATGTACAATTGAATTGCATGTCCTAGGTATAAGAATTAATAGACGTTTTCAGATGAGAAATTGGTTTAAAATTTTTCAATTGTTCAAGCTAATATAGTTTTTACTTACCAAATAGTTTAGAATAGTCTTCAAATATTAATTAACTACCTTTCATGTGAAAGTAATCATTTTATTAGAGAACTGTAACAGAATCAATATTTAATGCTAATTTTTAGAACGTTTAATATAATTCTAGAATATAAATTGTTTATAAATAACAACTTAGATTTTTTTTGTGAATCAAGATCGAATATCTACTTTAGAGGTTTGACTTGGTTAAGTTTGTTTGCCTTCAGAGCAATTCTTTTTCCAATTAAATTTATATGTATTGGTTATGTTTAGATTTTTTGATGAAACAAAACAATGATAAATGCATGATCTAAAAGCTGCTTTCAGGTCTTTGGAGTATTGCATGGTTCCCTGGAACATTGCAGAGCTGGGCTTTTTGTCCATCACGCAACAACATTTTAAGGTACTATACTTGGACTTTTCAGAAAACCAACCATGTAATGGAAGAGTGGAACTGGAAAGCCCATGTTCCCATTTTCGACTGACATTTAGTGTTTGCATTGTTATAATTAGGGTGATTTAAGTGATATATTTAGATGTGTTTACAGAATACACCTACAGGCTATGTAAGGGAAAAAAATTCTGGACATGGAAAGAGGAAAATCAGTTTTTGAAATAGAAAAGAACCGGGAAATAAATTAAACATATCTTAGACTGAAACAAAAGGGGGTTGGAGGAACCAAACTGAGTTACTAAAACCTACTTGGACCAAAATAGGTCACTTTTTAAAATTTAAATGTTTTCCTTTCTGAAAGAGGCCCCTGCTTACCAAATCCAGAAACGAGCCCAAGAATATGTTAATTAACTTCATTGTGTTGCAGAAAGAATGAGTCTGGCAAATTCAGGGTTTTTTTATTCTTTCCATTAATAAACGATCTGGTACATCTTAGATTTTAAAAATATAATGTGTATATTTACCCTATTGAATCTGTACAGTAAAGTGCCAAAGGCCAACGTGACCCCCATAGGGTGAATCTTATGAAGCTTAACATTCCTGACGAATTAAGCACACAAGCTGAGGATCTTTTTTACCAGTCTGTCTTTGGTGCAGCGCTTACCCGTCAAAACGTAGGCAATTTTTATATAGTGGCACTTTACCCCGATTTTAAAAAGCGACGATTCTAGGTGCATATAGAAGTGGAAAAGAAAATGGTACAGGATTAAAGAAAGGTATTCATAAAGACTGGCCAGGAATGCTGTATGTCCCTCTCAACCTCCACCCCCATTCCTACCCTCTTTACCACCCAGTTGTTTTTCTCATTATCATGATTTGTAATATCTATGTTTTTACTTTAAATGAAAAAAAAAAAGGCTGAGAAGCAAAAGTGTAAAAAGATCCACTTTGTACTATCAAGAGCATCGCAGCTAACCTTGCAACGTTTTTCAAAATATTAAAAGGCAAATTAAGTAAAAATGTAAATTGAATCAAATCTTTGGGGGGGGAGGGGTACCATTGGAGATGAGTGGGAAAAGGAATGAACAGATCGAGAATACTTAATTTTCAACGCCAATTTTCTTTTTTCTGTTCAAACCTTTCCAGAGTGACACTTCGAATGGCTTCTTGGATAAGAATTTCTCCTACATTTCGAATTGGCTAAGTGGTTTCTAGGAGGAAATGCAAGTTTAGAGAGATGGCACCCCAAGTCAGTGTTGTACATGCAAACAACTTCCACAGCAGTTCAAAATTAAAATCACAAGCACCACTATCCTTAACTGACTCTTTAGGGATCTTTTCGAGCAAGTGCTTTTTAAGAACATTATCCAGGAACCTCTTTCTTGTAATTCTACACTTTGTCAAATGTTTTCATGATGACGTGTGGTAAATATAATATTCCATTACAGATCAATTTTAATTGGCTTTTTAAAATCCACCTTGGGAAACACTGCTGTCTAGTACAGGACACAGACTAACATGACTATCTTTCAAAGAATTTTCACAAAATCAACTACAAATCTAAGTCCAAATTACTTTATAGCTCTAGAAAGATTTGGACCACCAGATTCAAATAAACTTTCATGCAAGATGACTCAGTCTTGTCTTGAAGCCTCTCACTCTTGGAAATCTTTTAAAAACTGTGCCGTTGGCCAAAAAATTTCTTCGACCTTCTTCACAAAGGGAAAGTTTCGTAGATGGGTGGCAATTATTTGTTTCAAAAAAACGTGGGTTTGAAAAGCAGGCTATACGCTTTTCCCTTTTAACAAGCACGAATTTTGAAAGTGCACTTGTTCTTCAGAAATCAAGCCAAATTTTTGTTAGGGATACTTCGATCCGACCTCTCAAAAATGAGACTTCTTGTCTACAAGACAACCGAAGACAGCGAAACGTGCTTTTTCCAAACTCTCGTGAACCTCGCCATTCGTTTTGGAATCCATACGTTGAAAGGGAGTTAAAATGTTGCAGAACGTGCTCTAGCCTTCCTAGATCCGGGAGAAGCAGAAAAAGGGACACATTTCCTCTCTCTCTCTCTCTCTCTCAGTTCTCCTTTCTTTGGAAGTATTCTAGTGCTTTCCCTTTTCATGTGTGCCCAGCTCCTTTCTTGGGAGCCACGTTGGCAAAGCCTCCCTCCTGCGAGGTCGGGCCGCGCGGACCCCAGCCCGAGCTTTCCAGTCCCGGCCGTGGGGGGTGCGGGGGGGTCCCCGAGGGCTGGAGTCGGGCCGCAGGACGCCCCCCCACACACACCTCGGGAAGGACGCGCCGCAGCGTGAGAACCGAACAATGGGAGTCCCCGGGCCGGGGAGCCGGGCTCCCGCTTCCTCCGCGGCGTCGGCGCCGGCCGGCCCCCGCCCCTGCGCGGCCCTCCCCGGCGGCGCTCCCGCGCTCGGCCCGCCGCCCGCCTCCTTGCGCAGGGCCGCGGCCCGGCCGCCGCGCTCGCGCTGGCGCTCGGCCCGCCCCTTCCCCTCCGTGCCCCCGCTCCCACGCCAAGGTGCTTCCTGCAGCCGGGGCCGCGGCCGCCTTCCTGCGCCCTGCCTCCCCGGCTATTTTTACGTTTCCTCCAGGATTTCCAGCAGTCTCCCTCCGAGCCGAAGGCGGATGTATCTCCCCCGGGAAAACACCTCGGGGACCCAGCCCCACCCCCACCCCGGATCTAGCAGGCAATCCAGTTTTTAAAACCTTCCAGCCGACGCGCGGCTAGTGTTTTACGCAGGGTTTCGCGCGCGCGAGCTTCTACTTCCTCCTGCCCAGCCTGTCCTCCTAGAGCTCTGCGCTTGGACGCCAGGGCAGAGGACCTGGCCAGCGGCACGCTCGCTGCACACCCCACAGCTTCTCTGACGTCTTCGGGGACAATTAAAAAGGAGAACTCGGACGCGGGAGCCACCGGGGAGGAAGAACGAGCCCATCCGCCGGGGCGCCGCGGCCCCCAGCCCGGGGCAGGGGATCCGGGCTGCAGGGGGCTGTCGTTAAAGGGGGCTGGCATGGTGGTGGGTCCGCGCCGGGCGAGACCGACTTCCGCGGAGGAGGGGACAGGCGAAGTGAGTTGGCCTGGTCACGGCCCAAGAGGAGAATTTAAGTTGGAGGGAAGAGCCGCGGCTCTTCCCGCCCCAAGTTTCCGCCCGAGAAGCGCGGTGGGTTGGGAGAGGGCGCGAGACGCGGCGGGCCAATGGCAGGCAACAGGTCCGGGTCTCGGGCGGGAGGCGGCGGGGCCGCGCAGCTGGGACGCCGAGCCCCCTCCCATTTTCTCCCCTCCCCCCACCCCACCCCCGCGGCCGGGCCCTTTCGGCCCCACCCGGGCCACTCCAGCAGGGCGGAGGGGGTGGGGGTGGGGCCGGGGTTCCCTGCTGGAGAATCCTCCCCTGGGACTGGGGGGGGCGGGCGGGGGGAGGGGACAGGAACCCGGGAATGGAGGATTAGGAAAGTCTCGAGCTCGGCACGAGCGCGGCCCGCGCGAGGCATCCTGGGTAAAAAGTGGCCGCACGACTCCGGGAAAGCGCGGAGAGGAGCCGGGGTCAGAGGTCAGGGCCCTGGACCCCGGCGTGCAGAGCCAGCCCCCCCCCTCCGCCCCACGTGAACGCCAGGCACTGAAGGAACCTTCTTTTCTTCCCCCGCGGCTGCGCGCACCCCTCTTCCCCGAGCTGCTTTTCCCGGGCTGCCCGCGAGCGTGACTCCCACTCGGATCTGCTAACCCCACACCCCACACACCCCCGCCGACGTTCCTTCCCAAGTCTCCCCTTCCTCTCCCCCTGGCTGGGCTGGCAATAACGCAGTAAATTTGCTTTAACAACAAGTGGGGGTGGTTGCGTTTACTCCTCCCTCTGCACTCTCCTCCCCCTCCTCACGCTGCGGCTCTTGACACTACTACAAACCAGGACTATAAACATAAACATGTGTCACTGTAACAGGGCAGGTAATATACGGATTTTGAGGTGGGGTCCAGGGGGCTCAGACGCCGCTCGGAGGGACAATAAAAACTCGTGTTTCATGCGCTCGCCGGCTTTGGGGACACACACACACCGGGCACATCCACGCGGACCTACAAAGGCTGACTTTACTGATAACCAGCGTACCCCAAAGCGAATACATTTAAATGCGAATCCCACTGCTTTCCCAGCCACCGCTGCCATTCCTATTAGCAAACACTGGAGTCAATCCTTGAATCCCCTTTTCCCCTTCGACATTTATTTTCCAGGCAGCCAGAGATCATTTTTCGAACTAAATAGTACACCCTTCTCTTCTCATAAACAGTATTCACGCATTAGATGGGTTAAAACACACACACACACCTTCAAACACAGTAAAAAAGGTTATTTAAATGACTGAGTTAGAAAATCTCGTACATAAAGGCTGTTTCTTGAGCTGAACCTTCCATGCATCTAGCAACTTCTGGTTTAAGTTGCTGCGGTTGGCGCTTTGGAGATTCGCCACTGGCAGCCTTTATTATTATTTAATCTATATTTACACTACCCACTACCGATCAACTTTTTTCTTCATTCTTAGTTCAATAAGCCTAGCAACAAAAAGTTAAGGTAACGTAAAGCGAATCTTCTTGCAAACTTTTTGGCTGGAAACCGAGGGAGATTCAGAAAAATGTGCATATGGGGAAGTGGTGTCCTTTGTTCTTTCATTGTTTCTCTAAGAACTGGCCGATACAAGGACAAACACTTACCTTCTCTTCTTTTTGCTCCCAAAATCAGACGTTCCCATCAGCTTGAAAATAGACCATCCACCTTGAAAGTAGCTACGAATATCGGAAGAGTTTGTATTTCATTCTTTTTCCGCTCTCTGCCCTCTTTTAGCGTAGGATTAAGTTGCGGAGCACGTTGCTGCAAGCTGTAGCCCCCCCGCCTTAGTGAATCGGTCACGTTTGGGACCCTCTAAGTCCATCCTAATTCTGCCAGTAGAATTGAGGGTAGTGGAGGTCTAAACTTTTCAAAAGAAAAGGGGCCTGCTGCTAACCAAAAAAGTTTTTAAAAAACAACAAAAAAAAAACATGAAATTTTTTTTATCACTTTTTACCCCACATCACCAAATGAAATTTACCAAGAAATATTAAATATTCCTACCATGGAAGCACTTTTAAAATTTATGCTTAGCAATAACATTACAAGATCGATGGAGTGAAAGGCAGGTTTGTATGGGCGTTTGATGGAATGAGTGCATTTTACATAGCGTTTGTTGTGCCATGTGTTTTTTTTAAAGCACAAACAAAACACCATTAGAGTCAAGAAAGGCCGGAAATAGAAGTTTGGGTTGTAATGTTGTGGAGGAATTGAATGAGAGACGAGAGGTGTTCATTTGAAATTTAGTAGGCCAAAATGGGGCTTCAAAAAGGGAAAGTGAGTTTTTTAACGTTAAAAGGCTGAATTTGCGCTTTAAATTATATATATAGCTACATATAGAGTGAATTTTCTGATTAGTATGTGATACTGTGTTTAGTGCCCAGCCGGATGGCCATTACTGCCCAGACCTTATTTAAATCTGATTATGATGTGATTTGCTGAAGTCATGAATAGAAAATGATTCCGTGCATCTCTAAATGCAAACTTGGGGTTTTTTGATCTCCCGCTTTTTGTATGTTCCCTGCAGCTGCAGCCTTGGAAGATGGTGATTGGCTACAATGCTCCTGGAAGGATTTGGGCTGAGGCCAGGTGGACAGAAGCAGGAGATTCCCTTTCCAGGGACCACCAGGCCCCTCAAGTTTTTTGTCTTTCCCTTTTCCCCCTCAAGTGATCAGAATTTCAGTATGGCTTCCCCAGCTCATGGGTAGGCCTCACACTTGGTGTCGTCACCTCAGCGTCTACACATTTGGCCCTTGTGTAAAATAAACGAGAACTTGTGCAATCCAAATAAATTGTGCGTCTTGGTATTTGTGTATTATTTTATATATCAACTTTGAACCCTACTTTCTCAGATTTTTTACATTTGGGATCCATTGTGAAAGGCCCTTGTGTCTCATAGGGAAATACTGCAAGAAAACAAGATAATTGGGGGGAAAGGCGGTTGCAGTAGGAAAAGTGGCTTTTCTTTGATAGCATTTAATTGGAATTAAAAGATTCTTCAGCTGTAAACATTCTTTATTTATTCAGCACACATAAGCAGGCATTGTTTTATCACCATAATTATGGTGTCCTTTAAACTGGCTGATAGCGGGAAAGATGAGAGATTGTGCCAGTAGATTCAGGTCAGGTCTCATTCCTTTCTTTCTCTTTGCCGTCCTCCCCCCCCCCCCCCTCTGTCAAGCCCCCCCCCCCTTCCATCCCTGGTGACCAGGGTCCCCCACAGCCCTGGGAGATGAGGAAGGCAGGGAGATTGGGGCCTAACCATTCCTTACATCAGGAAAGTGATTTTGTACCTCTAATTGTATGCAATCCATAACCTTCTTGGCACCTGTGTTTATGACTGCTTTTTAGCTTGCAATGCATGCTAACCCAAAGAATTGTGTATTGCTCACCTGTATAAAATAGTGTCCACCGGCGTCTGCCGCTTTACCATTGTCTATTTTAGAAAACACACTCTTTAGGACTTTCTCAGAACAAAGCCTCACAAAAACCTCTTTACCTCCAAGGATTTGCAAATTTATAAAGGCTGCATTGAATTCAAGATGGGTCAGGGAGCAAAAAGAGGGTAGGCGGTCACTGCATTTTGATTATGGGTCAGTAGACAACATGGCATACACTCTGTGTCCCAAACTTCTGTTGAAAACAGGGTTGTTGTTTTTTGTTTTTTTTTTTTAAGCTTAAGAACAGAAGGATGAGCCCTTTCGGAGATGGACCCTGATTTATTTGGAAGAGACCAAAAAAATAATATTAGGGGAAATATGCTAGGTTATAAGTTGTTATTCCTTCACTTAGCCCTTTCTCCATCCTCTCTGCACCTTTCCCCCTCCCCCCTGAGAAGCAGAGAAGGAACTTTTGACTCTAACACAAGATTTTAGTGTCTAGTGTCTCTAACCCAGAGCACAAGAGGGATTCAAACCATATAAGACTCTCAAATTATTTTTCATTATTTTAGATTTTTGTTCTGTAGCCAGCATTAGAGCTACTTTTGATGAGCAGTCTCAGAAGCTTCCTTTCTTCCAACCAGTGTACTTACATTGTGAGGCCTTTGTGATGTTTCCTGAGCTTTTCTGTTTGAATTCACTGTTAACAAAATGTGTCCAGCAATCACAAACAAATGTATATGGTGAAGAATTAGGTGGGGATGGAAGATACTACGTTAAATTATGTATGTATGGGTGAATGCTGGGAAAGGAGAGGATTATTTTAATGCCCCTCAATACTTTGATTATATGACAGTTGTAGTATAGAAATGCAAAAGTACTCTTAGGTTTTTCCTTCAGGTTTTCAAAAGAACTTTCCCCATTAGTAAACTACTCCTGCAAATTGCTATTGCATTTCCCAGCTAACCATTTAAAAGACTGTAAATGCTGTGTGCATTACTTCGCTCCAGAGGGAAGAGGTCAGATTGAATTGCAATGGTATTTAAACATAAAATACAGTGAAAATAAATCAAAATAGAGCATCTAAAGGTAAATTTAGCACATCTATATGGGATAAGTAAAGACAAACATGTCACTATCTTTACAACCCATTCCTTTAAAAACTGAAAGTATTGATATTTTACATAAATGCAGAAGTGGACATTAAGAATATATTTCTGTCTACACTCAGTACAAAACCTCTCCCTTTAACAAAACAGCTTTGCTTTCAAAGCTCAACTACTTTTTAAATATACCATGTAGATTATGTATTCTTCATTGAGTCAATAATCACATTTAATTAACAAACTCGGTGCATACATATCTGACTAAATTCACTGTAAGTGATTTCCTGGACTTGGAGATTGATAGACACACAAATGTTAATTTAGGCGCATCCCTTCATGTATGTACATGTATTTAAGAAATACAGAAGTTGATAGATTCCTTTTCCTTAAAAAGGAATTTGAATACATTCCATCATCTGAATTACGTTCATCCCTGGTTATAAAGGCAGCTGACATGGTCAACAAATTTTTCAAAGAAGCCCCCTGGCTTTTGAGGAACAGCATTTTATACATCTGGACCTGCACATCCAGGCAGAGTAAGTAAATTATTGCATAACTTTAAGCATAATTGATAACAGACACCTTTAATTTTTCATCCCCACTCTTTTGGCTAGCTTTCGCATTAATAATCTAAGCCATAAATGTTGGTAGCTATTGATCGAAATCCCCTGTGTGCATGCAAATCCATCTTAAAGTCCCCTGCCTTTCATGTGTGAGCGCTCAGGGGCCTCTGCTAGATCTTTTTATCGGGACCGACCCCCAATGTGCCTGGAGAAGACCCCGGATATGCAATGTGTGCTGATGGCCACAAGAAAGCTGTCCTGTGTGTGTGTGTGTGTGTGTGTGTGTGTGTAAGTGCACATGCAAGATCCCGCGCGCCTCTCTCTCTTTCTCTCTCTCTCTGTCACACACACACACACACACACACACACACACACACACACACACGGGAAGTTAGAGGAACAAAAGAATGGATTAGACCAGAAGAAAGATGGGTAACAGGAGTATTAAAAATGTGCAAGTGTAAAGGTGTCTGAGTGTACATTCAGAGATACTGACATATGCAGAATAAAAAGACACATTCCCCAAGTCTCCTGACCTGTATTTTTACAATTTGGCCCAATAGATTGTATCTGTAGTGTTTGGTTTTATTTAAGATTTAATATTCTACTAGTTTTTTCTAAAACCACCAATGACAAGTTATTTCAGGTTTTTTAAGGTGGGCAAGGAAGAAAGAGGGAGAGAGGTAATTTGGCCAGGGTGACTAAATCAATCACATTGCTGTGTGCAGGGGTCGTGGTGTGAGTTTGTGTGTGTCTGTGTTTGTAAATCTAAATAGGGCTCAAGAACAACTGAAATTACCTGCCCCCCCCCCAAAAAAAAAGACGCTCTAACAAGCCTTTTGTAATGTCTTCTCAAAGGCTTTTTCTGAGTTTACTGTTTCTTGGCTGTTTGACTCTTTGGTCTAAATCTTAAGGCTGGGGGAGGGGCACTGGGCGGGAAGAGGGGTGGGAGGAAGGAGCTGGCAGTATATAAGTGCATCAGGAGGAATTTTAAAACATTATTGTCGCTGGCAGTAGAAAGACTCAGATCATTCTACTTTAAAAAACCAAACAAACAAACACCAGCATCTGTTTTTCCTGGAAACTGCTTTCTGCTAAAAGAGGATATATATATATTTTTTTTGGTGGGTTTTTTTTGTTTTGCTTTGTTTTGTTTTTGCGTTTTGCCTCCTGTGAAAGTGAAAGAGAAAAACGCGGTGTGGTGATAGTTCCAGATGCAAAAGAAAGCCAACTCGTGGATGGTATTAGCGGTGCCGAGGCGCTGTTCATTGCTGCCTCTCGGTTACGTTGAACGCCTGAAATATCACGAGATCCATTCAATGATCCTCCTCTCATTCAAGGGACAAAAATGTAATTTGCTGTAGCTCTGATTTCTTGGATGGAAATGCTAGCCTTAGATTTCAAAGGCAAGAACTAGACATCGCGGTTTGTACACACATTGATTAAGTTGAAGAGCGGCGATTACATCTGTGCTGAGTGCAACAGTAGTCCAGGGGTGACTTTTCAAATCCCAGCCTCCTGAGTTACAGACTCTCCTAAATAGACTTCCTTCATTTCCGGATACACTTCTTGAAATTCCCAATTCTCTTCAGAATTCCTGGGAAATTGCAGGAGGGACAGGGTGGGGGTGGGGAACTCTGGCCGAGATCTCATTTCATCAAGCAAACTACCTTGTCTAATTTCTCTGTTTTTCTCTTTTCTTTTTGAGCCATACCTGCCCTTCTTGCTAGCCAGATCAGAGCAGGGGAAGCGGGAACTTCTGAATTAGAAGGAATTAATTCTTATACGTTGTGTTTTTTTTTCTTGCAGCCTCAGAAATACCCGTTTATTCACTTAGCCACATGGATGTATCTATTTTTTGGAGGAACAAGGAAATATAGAGATGCCTAACTTACATTTATGCTGTAGTTGCAAACATCGGACAGTTTAAGAAGATTTTGCCGAATTTTGCAAAGCAGCCAACCAACCACCTTGGGATCCCGGTAATACAATTGAGAAGACCCTTGCTCTCATTTGGCAATATTTTGAATATCCTTGGAAATGACATAAAAATATACCTTACTTTGACTAAGAAGGGGTTAAACCATATTGATATTCATCCCAAGTGATTTCTTAAAACAGATAGATACTTGGCTTTCATGGTGGGGGGGGAGGCTGGGGGGGGTGGCGGGGGGGAGGGGAGTTGTGGAAGATTCATTTAAACTACCAACCAAAGCATCCTGGACCACTGGAAAGAGTCTGCATCGTACATCAGCACTCTCCCCCCACCACCCCCCATCGTTATTACGTAAAACCTCTGGAAGAACCTAGGGTGTTTCACATTTTCTTTTCTTTGCTGCCTGCAGAAGCAATCTGCTCCCTGGAATTCTCACCGATCGAGCACAGAACCATGGCAAAGGCTGTGCAGGGGACCCGAGGACGATTCCGCCGGCCTTCCAGCGAGGTTAATTGTGAAAAGTGTACACATTTCTGGCTTATCTATGCTTTGTTATGAGTCTGACGTGATACGACCCCCCCCCTCCCCAGCAGAGAACCGAAATCCAGTTGAATTGTTACAGTGTCTCGGGGCTGGAGCCCTGAACACAGCCTCCTTGGCCAAATAACTTTGTCTATGGTTGTAAAAAGGGATCTCAGAGAAAAAGGAAAATCGGGAGAAATTCGACACGTAAGTCTGCGTTGGGGTGGCTCTGGGCGCGGGTTTAACTTTGCAGCTCCCTGCGGGTCTCTCGCCCCTGCTCCCACAAGGGAAACACCAAGCTGTTCTGCAGTTAGCTGTCCTGCACATTTTCCCTTAAGCTCCATTTTCCAAAGAAAAAGGGGGTGGGGAGACCTATTTAGGCTTGATAATGTTTTTAAAATCCCTTTCCTTTGAAATGATAATAGCCGTATCGGTAAAATGCAAATAAAGCAAAAAATAGGCAATACCCCTTTAAAGGGGACTATACGGTGTGTGTGTTTTTTTCCAAGCGTACACACACTGCTCCTGCTGAAGTCTGCGAGTCAAGCTGCTTCTGAGCTCCGATAGTTTAATGGAAAGATTTATATACCGACTGTATTATTTACTTTGGGAGGGGAGGTGGCAGTATAAGGGTATGCTAATTAGTGGGAGATTTTGGGGGGAAGGGGTGGAATATCAATTTTTATTGCATCACCTGTCAGGAGTGTCCAATCAGCGCTGGCTTTAGGGGAATTAATTGATGAAGGTGTCTCCGGACGAGCTCACTTCACTCTGTCATTTTATTTGTAGCTAAAGCAGCGGCGGGAATAGCAGCTGCATTTCGTTCCTCTTTCTCCCCTCACATTCCATTATCCCCGTGCTCCCATGGAGAAGGGAGGACAAGAGGGGCCCAGGTAGTGAGTGAGCTGCGTCGGAGGCGCAGACCCATACACTGGCACATCAGAAGCCGGATGGTTTTCTCCCTCTTTCTTAAAAAAACGAAAACCAAAAAAAAAGCCAGAATCAAGTCAGTGTAATTTCATGGTTGTTTTTTTTTTTCTTCCCCCCACCCCACCCCCCTACCCCTCTCCCTCCATAATTTTGCCTCGAGTTTGGCCCTCCCTTCGCCGGGAATAACAGTCTTTGTTATTTTATTAGCAGGATGCCTTGAGACACACGCAGCATCTGGCGGAGGATTAACATACATACATGTGTATGTACGCGTCACGTATATATTTACTGCAAATGGTGGGGATCCTTTAGTGCCCGAGATGGGAGACCTGCAGTCAGGTTTTGAAGAGGTGGACGGCGTGAGGCTCGGCTACCTCATCATTAAAGGCAAGCAAATGTTTGCCCTCTCCCAAGTCTTCACGGATCTGCTGAAAAACATCCCGCGGACCACCGTGCACAAGCGCATGGACCACCTCCAAGTGAAAAAGCACCACTGCGACCTGGAGGAGTTGCGGAAACTCAAGGCGATCCACAGCATCGCCTTCCACGCCGCCAAATGCACGCTCATCTCCCGGGAAGACGTGGAAGCCCTGTACACCTCCTGCAAGACCGAGCGGGTGCTCAAGACCAAGCGCCGGAGGCTCGCCCGGGCCCCGGCCACGCCGCCGCCGCCGCCGCCGCCGCCGCCCCCGCCGCCGCCGCCGCCAGAGCGCGCCGCCGCCGCCGCCGCCGCCGCCGCCGCCAGCCCCCGCCCGGCCTTTTGGAAGGACAAGCACCAACTTTGGCGGGGCCTGAGCGGCGCCGCGCGACCCCTGCCAATCAGCGCGCAGTCCCCGCGCCCCGGCGCCGGCGCCGCGCGCCCCGCCGCCCATCTACCTCAGCTTTTTAGCAAATACCCGGCCTCGCCCTACCCGGAGCTCGTGCGCTCGCCTTGCAAAGCCCCTCTCAACTACGACACGGCCCCGCTCGCGGGCAACTACGTCGCCTTCCACTCGGACCCCGCGTACTTGCGGAGCCTGCTGTGCAGCAAGCACCCGGCCGCCGCCGCCGCCGCCGCCGCCGCCGCCGCCGCAGCCGCCGCTGCCGCCGCCGCCGCCGCCTACTACCAGGCGTCGGCGGCCGGGCCCCAGCCCAAGGCGGCGGCGGCGGCGGCGGCGGCGGCGGCGGCGGCGGGCGCTGGGGGGCCCGTGAGCCTGACCTACCGCTGCAAGCGCAAGCGCGGCGGCGCCAAGGACTGCCTGCTCGCGCCCCACGCCGGCGCCCGGCGCCTGCTGCTGCTGCCCAGGTCCTACAAAGCCAAGGCGGCCGCGGCCGCGGCGGCGGCGGCGGCGGCGGCCGCGGCTGCTGGGGCCCCCTGCTTGGAGCGCTTTCATCTGCTCAATGGCTTCTGCCCGCCGCCCCACCATCACCACCACCACCACCACCACCACCACCACCATCACCACCACCGGGCCCAGCCGCCGCCTCCGCCGCCCCACCCGGCCCGGCCGCAGCCCGGTCTGGGCGGCTTCCCCGAGAGTTGCAGCAGCGACTCGGAGTCCAGCTCCTACTCGGACCACGCCGCCAACGACTCGGATTTTGGCTCCAGTCTGTCGAGCTCCAGCAACTCGGTGTCCTCGGAGGAAGAGGAGGAGGAGGAGGAAGAGGAGGAGGAGGAGGAGGGCGAGGAGGAGGAGGAGGAGGAGGAGGAGGGAGTCAGTGGGGCTTCGGACTCCAGTGAAGTCAGCTCGGAGGAGGAAGACTCGTCGGAGGAGTCGGACTCCAGCTCCGGCTCCAGCCAAGTGTCGGTGCAGAGCATCCGGTTCAGGCGCACCAGCTTCTGCAAGCCGCCCAGCGTGCAGGCGCAGGCCAACTTCTTGTACCGTCTGGCCTCCGCCGCCGCCGCCGCCACCCAGCCCGCCGCCTTCCAGGATGCCGGCCGACCGCCCGACCTCAAGAGGGGTGTCAAAGCCGAGGCGCCCGAGGAGTGGAGTCTGCCGGGCTGGGCCTCCCAGCCGTCGCCGGTGTACTGCCAGGCCAGCCTGGGGAGTTGTTTCGCCGAGATAAGGGACGATCGGGTCTCGGAGATGACATTCCCCCACTCGGAAATTTCCAGTCCTGCCAAGAGAACTGACCTGACCGTTAACTGCCTGGCGGAGGGAGCCTCTTCACCTAGCCCAAAGACAAACAATGCATTTCCACAACAAAGACTCCTCCGAGAGGCTAGGAAATGCCGAGCGGGGACTCCGGCGACACCCGGGCCAGATAACCACACAATAGCTGCTAGGTTCTCAAATCACCCGTCTGCGGGCGCAGCAGCCAACTCAGAAAAGGATTCCAAGACCCTTCATTGTCCTGACTTTGCTGCGGAATTGCCCTCTCTGCAAACCGACCCAGAGGTGGACCCAGCCGCGACGAAAGCCGAGAATCCGTGCCCTGACGCCGGCGATCAGGCGTTGCCGTTTCTGCACAATATTAAAATCAAAGTAGAAGATAGTAGTGCTAATGAAGAATATGAACCTGACCTTATTACAAATAAGCTAAAGTGCGAGTGCAATGATACAAAGGGGGAGTTTTACAGTGTGACTGAAAGTAAGGAGGAGGACACCTTGTTAACCACAGCCAAGGAAGGCTTTGCATGCCCTGAGAAAGAAACTCCTTCCTTAAATCATCTGGTTCACAGTCAGGGCCTTTCATGCACTTTAGGTTCTCCAAAGCCTGAGGATGGGGAATATAAATTTGGTGCCAAGGTGAGAAAAAATTACCGGACACTAGTACTGGGAAAGCGACCTGTACTTCAGACACCTCCAGTCAAACCAAATTTGAAATCAGCTAGAAGCCCTCGCCCCACAGGTAAAACTGAGACACATGAAGGAACACTGGATGATTTTACAGTTATAAATAGACGCAAAAAGGTAGCCAGCAATGTAGCATCCGCAGTGAAAAGGCCGTTTAATTTCATGGCAAATTTTCCTTGTCCTCCATCACTCATTATTGGGAAGGATGGGGATTTGTGGCCGGCGTATTCCTTAAACACCACTAAGGATCCCCAACCACCTCACAAGGCCCATCCCGTATGGAAATGGCAGCTGGGCGGATCTGCAATACCTCTTCCACCTAGTCACAAATTCAGGAAATTTAATTCATAACAATGTTTTGGAAGATATTTTCTTGAACCGTATTACCTTCCTTTTGTTGTACACGGCACAGGATGGTTTGTACAAGTCCATTAATGTGTTACACCCCCCCTTTGGAGTCCTGGTTTATCACATTTTGAAGACAGAAATCGGATTAATTTTTTTTTCTCCATTGAGTTTTTTTTTTTTAAGTAGCGTGGGGGCGGGGTGGGAGCAGGGTTGGTTTACATTCCACAGACTACTTCAGGCTAAAGACTCAAGGAAAACTCAGTCACGACAGCAGAGCTGGGACACTTTGCTGTTTCGATGCTAATCACGCATGAGTCAGTGGGAATCTCCAACGGGTTTGTTTGGGACCTCAGTTCAACTGCTACAAATAAATGTCAAAAGGTTGAATAATAAATATTACAATGAGCCATTAAGTTTATGCACTAGATTTCAGACCTGCAAGTGTGACTGCTAAGTCAGTGAAAGTCTGTTAAGTTTCGTGCTTACACAAAGAGGTAGCAAGAAGTTTCTGTGAGCCCCAAATCTTCTCTTCTGAAGCTCTTGTTTGTGGGGTCTTTCCCTTTTTCCTACCCTCTTTTTCCTCTCTACCAGGGTAGTTGCACTTAACTTTTGGGGGTGGGGTGGGGTGGGCAGAGTGGAAAGATGAGGCTGGGAGTCCGGCTTCAATGCTGATAAAAGCTGCCTCATAGATCCTAAAGCAAAATAAATACGGGATTGCTTTCTTTCCCCCTTTGGGGGGTCAAGTTATGTTACTTTTACAGCCACTCCTGGCAATTGGAAGTCTTTTTTGTGTGTCCCTACCCAAAGGCTTTAAATACCAGTGACTCTCACTCACTAGTATCCTGCTTACCTTGGGGTCTGAGCATGAACCCTCAATCTTGCAAAACAATGAAAGTATTTCTTAGTAGCAGGACAGTCTGTGATCGAGCAGTGAAAGCAACCAAGAAAAAAGGAGTCCGAGTACTAAACATACCCCCAAAAGGAGGGAAAAGAAAAAAAAGGAAAGACCATTATTTCAGGGCTTTTTGGTACCAGAACTCAGGCATGTGGATTTGATCACCTTTTTCTCACCTTTTCCTTTTTTTTCCCTACATCTTCCTAAACTTCTGTTCTCAGACCATCCTGTGAATAAAGCAGGAGAGTTTCTGCTGCAAGTGACAATCAGAGGTGACTATATTTGCACTTAAAATCAAACTAGTTCAACATGCAGATGGCTAGGGTCTAGCCCTTGGTAAGGGCCATGCTGGTGTACTATGTTGTGATGATGGAAGCAGTAAATCAAAATTATGGAAATGTGCACTGTTGAAAAGCATGCTTTAGCTTTATTTTCAATTAAAAACACTGTTTAAAATTTCTGGTTCCATACATTTCTGCTTATTCCCGATTGAAGGAATGAATGGTTCTGTTGACATTTTCACTTGTAATGGTCTTGCTTGAAAGAAATGCATTTATGAGGTGTAGTGTTTTATTGTAAGACTATGTGATGAGGCACCAAGTCAGGTTCTGTGCAAAAGCAAACAAAACAAAACAAAACAAAAACGGTGGATTTCTTCCTAAATAACAACAACAAAACTTTACAAACTTGTTACCAATCAAGTGCAAAAAGTTTTAGGTTTAAGAATGGAAGCAGAGACTAGTTGTTCTTGTAATGAGACTTTAATCTAATAATTGTTGTTCAACCCCCCTCCTTAGTCTGACAAATTATGTATCTCAGATCCTTGCCATCTTAAACCCAAGAAGTTGCATCTCTAGGTCATAAATCACAAAAGAAAACACCAGCGGAAATGTTTACTGTGTGGATTTGAGTCACTGTTTTTCAGAGAAATGCAATCTGGTTTTTTTTCTCAATTTTTAATTTTTTCTCATTAACCTCTTAATTCCTCTTCCCTTTGAAACCTTCTTTTGTCTATAAATGGTTCAGCTGGATCTGGATGGTCTCAGGCCTAATTGCTGCATATGCTCTGTGGTTTTCCTCTTACTGTAAAGGACAGAGGCTAAGAATACCTGCATCCAAATACATTTGGATGGAGTAAACAGATGCCCTGAACAACCTCTCTGCCTTTACTTCCTGAATGTTACCAGATGTGGGAGGTTCACTGGATCCCGCCCCCCTCTTTTTTATTGCCTTGGTAGGTAGGGTCAAAGCAAAAAATTGGGGATGTTACACCTGAACTCATGTTCATAACATAGTTCCAAGGACCAGTTGATGTCACTGCTACAGTCCCAGCAAAGTGGATAATTGGCTTCTGTCTTAATTCCTTTTAATCTGGAGGACAAGATAGAATGTGGCTGCAATGAGTTGTCCTGAAAAATCTATCTGTAAAGAATGTCTCACACACACACACACACACACACACACAAGGTCTATAATTTCTACTCTTTAATTACTGCTATGTCAAGACAGTTGAAAGTATGTTGCTACTACACGTAGACCAGTACTTTTCTTGTTGCCTATAGAATTATTGTTCCTAAATTACAAATTGGGAATATTTTTGAAGTCTACAGATCACAGGTACTGGGAGGATGAAATAAGCCCAACTTGATACAAAGATACCTTGTGGAATCTCTGACCTAAAATAGGGGCCTTTCAGCTTTGACACTGGGTCTTCAGCCCTTGGAGTATGAATAGTTTCCGTTGAGGAGCTGGAGAATGAGCAGCATGGAAGCTGAGGCATTCCAGAATGATACCATCAAAAGGAAAGAAATTAAATAGTCAACGCAAATTTCACCCACAGTACTACAACAAGCCAGCCAACCACAGGCAAGCCTCTGAGTTGAGGCTTCTGTCAGGAAAGTGTACTACATAGTATGCAGTAACTTTCAAATACAATGTGTCCATTCAATCCCTGGTAGCTTTCTCATTCTGCTGTGGGAATCATCCCCAATACATTTTATTTTATTTTCATTGTGGTATGATTTATGACTGTATGTAGCTGTTTCTTAGCTGCTTTACAAGCCCCGTTTGTCCAAAAAGTTAAGCCTTATTGAAGGAAAAAAGTAAAGTTACCCCCTTTGCTAGATTGGATTTTTGTACCTAGAAGAATTTCCAGGGAATAGAATTTTTTTTTTTCAACAACCTGCACTGGGACCACTGATTCCCATTGCCTAAAATCGCTCAGCATTTATGGACATGAGGAAAATGTAGGAAAGGGCCCTTTCCCTGACCCTGGGCTAGTTGGAGGGTGGGGGATGGGGAAGCACACATTATTTTTGATCTCCTGTAAAAGAAGTTTCCTGGTGAAATGAAGATTTAATTTTTTTTTAAAGGGATGTCTGTAGTGTGTCCCTCAGTCATTATCTGCCTCTGTCATAGAAAAAGAGCAGCAGGTCCTTCTTATGTCTCTAACCTGGATGTTCTCTCTTGGCTTGCTTGATTACAGTGGAGTGATTTCAATAATGGTTGTTTATTTTAAAATCAACAAGGAGCCACCACTAAATAGCAATCACACAAACTAGATGGGCTGTTGTGTCGATTTTTATCTTATCCTGTGTGGGTGACTTTCAATGGTCTAGAAATCCCTCAAAGTTCCCTTCAACAATAATTGGAAGTTATTGCAGATAATAGGGATTGTTTGGGGGGGCAAGGGCGATTGCGTTCAGGAAGAGCTGTAGAAACTAATTCCTCAAAAGCAACCTTCCCCCTTCCCCATCCCCCCAAGAAAACAAAACTCCTCCATGGTAAAAAATTTAAATATATATTTATTTATTTAAATAAAGTATTTGCATCTCTAAAAGTCAGAACATGTGGTGAGTTTTGCTTCACCTTGAAATTAACTTCCTGCTGAAAATGGTGTGAAAAGAGTCAAGGAAGGCATTATCTCCACACTGGGGGCCAGAGGGAGTGGGGAGCCAAGACTCCTCCTCAACTAACCTCAGGAAATTGGCCAGGAGGAACGGGGAGTCTCCGCCTAGGGAGGCCACCCGGTTCCCCGAGTGATCCCAGGATTGAAAATCGATTTGAAAGGCTAGCTTTGCTTGGGGTTTGCTCCCCAGGCCAAGGGGCATCTTGCAAAACGAGCTGGAGGACGCAGGGCGGAGCGAGGAGGTGGAGGGAGGATCGATGCATTTTACCTGTTCAGCAGGCCTCCTTTTGCTTAAAAAAAAAAAAAAAAAAAAAGGGGGGGGGGACAACCATCATTCGGTGCCCCTGCCCCCGCCCCCGCTCCTCTCTCGCTCCTTTTCACACTGTGGCGGCCTCACAGCTCCCCCTTTTAAAGGCCTGAGATGTTTTGCATGAAGCGCTCACAATAGGGGTGGGGGGAATTGACAGTTTCAAAAACAAGGCGTTCGGTCCTTTCCAGCTGCCGGGCCAGCGCGCCCGCACCCCCTCCTTGTTCCTCGCGGCTGGTGGCGCCCCCCGCAGCCGCGGCCCCCCCGCCCCGCCCGCCCGCCGCCGCTCCGGCCAGCCCGCCCCGCCCCCGGCCTCTGTTTGTAAACAGGGGTCAGTGGCCAGGGGCTGCTGGCGGGGCGGTGGGGCCCGGCGAGCTCCCGGGGGCTGGCTGGCTGCGCACGGCCGAGGACACGCGGGCTCGGCCGCCGAGGATGCTGCGGGACTCGGGGTCCCTCGTCCCCCGCCCCCCCTCCCAGCCCCGACCGCCGAGCTCCGGGGCTCGCGCTGACCCGGGGCGGCCCGCGGCTTCGTTGGCCCTGGGCCGCCCCCCGGCAGCCCCGAGAGCTTGGATGCCGCCATCTTGCACGGTGGCCAACATTGTCTTTGTGACTTCTGTCCCTCCCGCGCGTTTCTCGCCGGCCTCCGAATCCCGTCCGGCCTCGCTCCCCGGGGCGGCCGGGCCCCAGAGCTGGCGGCCCCGGGCGCGCGGCCTCGGGCTCCCGGGGCGCAGTGGCCTCCCCTCCGAAGCGGCCTGGGAAGGGAGGTGGGGGGCGGGCAGGGCGCGCGGTGGGCCTGGGCCGGCCCTCGGCGACGGCTGCCCGGGTCCTGGGCTCCCTTGGTGGGGTGGGGTGGGGGGCTCCAGGCACCCCGCACCCCGGCACACGCACAGGTTGCCTCGCCATGGCTCAGCCGCTCGAGCTCAGGCCTCCCCGGCTCTCCCCACCCCACCCCCCGGGCGCGTGGGCCCCGCTTTGTGCACTGGCCGAGGCCCGGCCAGGGCCTCCCCAAAGCGAGTGCCAAGAGATGGGGCGTGGGGCCGGGCACCCATCGGCCCCATCGCCTTCCAGCCAGGGACCCCGGAGACGCCCGGGGCTGGGGAGGGCGCGGGAACTCGGGGGTGGGCCAGGGGGGGGCCTCCCGACGTGGGGGAAAGGTGCTGTGGCCTGGCTGGGGCGCGGAGCTGCCCGACGCCCTGGAACCTCTCGGGGCGGCAGAAAGTGGAAATGGTGACCTGGAAACGGGAAACGGGAGACAGTGACCTGGAAAACCACCCTGGGTGGGAGTGGGGGGGGGGGGGAGCAGCCGGGCAAACAAAGCCGCTCCCGAGGACGCGGGGGAGCGAGGTGCGCCGCAGCTAGGTCACCCGAGAGTGCAACACGCTTGTTTTCCCCGGGTGTTTAAAATGCAGCCCCAGTTGTAAAGTGTGTGAAATTACGCACTGGTCTCTTAAAGAGTGCCTAATTTATAGTAAATAGCAAGGTCTTTGTAAATGGCTTTATTATGTTGTTTCTTGTTAATTGTTGAGAAAATCCCCATTGTTGAGTGTGAAAGGCTTTATGAGCTAACCCGGTCCTCGGCGTAATCAGAGGGCAGTAAATGGCCACTCGGCCTCCGAGGCCCAGCGCCGGCACCGCCCGAGAGGGCCGCTGTGACCTCTGGAGATGCGGCCTCCTGCCCAGGGCCAGAGGAGGGTGGGGGTGGGGGTGGCGAAGGTTTGCGGGTTTTCCTTCGGAAAGGGCCGGGTTTGAACTCGCGAGCCCGGGGTAAGCCGTTGGCTGAGTGAGGCAGGGGGCACCTGGGCAGGCCAGGGCGATGCTGGCCCCGGAGGCGCCCCGAGGGGCGAGTGGGCACTGGCCGTAGGAGGGTCGCGCCCGGGCTCGGGCTGGAGCAGCGCTGCCCCCTTGGGCTTTGTCTCCAGCTCCCGAGGCGCGAGAAGCGCGGGCTGAGCGCCTGTAAAAGCGGGGTCGGGTGCCTGGAGGGGTCTCCGGGTAGGGCAGGCTCCGGGAGGGGCGCTCCCGACCCCTGCCTGCGTCTCCTGGTCTTTTGTCTGGAGCTTTTCATCTCTCCCCTTCTCTCCTCCTCTCTCTCTTTCTCTCCCTCTCTCCATTAGGCACCTGAAAACGGGCTCAGAAAACAGGTGACGGAAGAGAAGAAAGGAGTCGGTTTTTATTTCCACAAGGAAGGCAATTTCTGCACTAGGCTCACACGCAAAGATCCCCTATCTCCTTTTCCTCCAGTTCTTCTCCTTGCAGCCAGTCGGGACCTGGGAAGACGATGGGCAGAACCAGGCCAGGCAGGTGCTGGGTCGTCAGAAGAACTTTGAGGAAAGACCCCGAGCCACCAGGTCCTGCGGGACCCCAGAGTACGGGTCCAGGACGCCTCCCTGGGCTCAGACCTCCGGACAGAGGACCCGATGGGTCGGGGTGGTGTGGGGGGAGAAGTAGCGACTGCCTCTGGGCAGACTCTGAGCAGCCCGGGGAAGAGAATTCCTTTCTGAGCCCGCATTGGCGGAAGAAAACCTGGGAGAGGAAGACTGTGTGCCAGGGAGTGGACATTAGCACATGCAAATCACGGGGAAGCGTTCATTCCAATCAGAGAACCCTATATTCAGTTATCACCCTTCCCTCCGAAGATAGCTCTCTTTGCTCTCTCACCAAATTAGCTATTACGTGAAATCCCCCTGGGTTTAAAGCACTTGTTTCGTGCATTCGCGTACAACCCATATTAACTATGCACTTTTCTGCTATTCCTCCTGTGACTGTCCCTGCCTCTTCCTCCTGCGCGGAAAGGGTGATGCATTTTATTTTTTTGCCCAATCGATGCGTGCAAATACTAGGGATAACACAACCCACACTACTGCGAGGGAGGCTGCTTTCAAAATTGAGTTTAGGGATCAATACTAAGTCGAAAGGCTCCAAATTGCACGCATTCGCCAAATTCAAGCCTTGGGCTCCCAAGCCCCTTCGCTGACTGATGAACGCACGCTCGGGCGGGCGATAATTGCTCTTCCACTGTTTCTGCCTCTCAAAACAGGATGTTTTCATCCTGTGAAACTTGGTTTTCCCGAAAGATCACTACAGTTGCTTGGAAAAACACGACCCCCAAACGTGTGGAGTTACACCCCCACCCCCACCCCCCACCAGTGGCTTTTTTGAGGATCCCCACACTCTTGACTGCCATTCCCCTTTTCTTTAATTTCTTAGGGCCTATCAGCTCTGCACCTCGAAATGCTGTACATAGTAGGTGCTCCGAGAACATCCACCGGGTTGAACGTTTCCCTGCCGTGGGAGCAGCCTTCTCGGGACCCCCACTCGGCCCCCAGGACTTTGGCTTTTCCCCAGCTGGGCCGGCCGGTTGTAGCTTAAGGGTTCTCTCTTCTGTCTCAGCACCGGCCAGGGGCTGGCAGGGCCAAAGGATGCCTTGCTGGGGGAGGGGCGATGGTTGTCCCCTTAACAGGAGACAGTTGAGGCCCTGGAGTCCAGGGGAAGGAAGATTCTGGGAAGTATTTGAAGAGCTGGTGGCTGCCAGCTTTGGGGGTAGGGGAGAGGACATGGGGAACAACTCTGACAGCCCCAGTACCAAGGGTGGTAGGGTATCCCCAATTTATTAGCTTCTGCTTTCTGGGTCCTCCATCAGGTTGGAAGACCCAGAAAAAAAGAAAGAAAGGGGCGGGGGGGGGGGCAGCAGAAGATATTGTCAGGCAGCCTAGAGGCTTTCAGTAAGATCCAGTTACTCATCTAATCAGTGCCATCAATATGTTTGTGGTTGACCCTTTCGGGGTGAAACAGGCTTAGCAGTCAATAAACTTCGAGATACTAAAGACCCTAAAATATTACCTCCAGTCTCGGGAACAATGACCGCTCCCCATCTGCAAAGGCTTTCCTCAACCCGGATGCAAAGAAGGGCAGGAAGGGAGGCAAGCCGAAAGGAAATGATTCTGAGAGGCTACCTGACTGCTTCCCCCAGGCATCCAGAAAACAAACAGATAAACAAACCCGAGTTCCCCTAGAAACGAGGCTTACAGGAGAAGCACACACTAGGGCACCGGAAGGTTGGACTATAATTTCCATTGTTCGTGTTTGCCCTCTATAAGAGCAGTTTGATTTAGCTCCAGGAAAAACACAATACTTGTGATAAGTGAGTTGCAGTGGAGAGGCAAAACAGTCCCCAATAGCAGGGAGAGATTTCACGAAGTTTCTGCTGCGGACCAGCAGGCTTTCCTCCTGTCTCCGAAAGTGAGATATGACACACATGTGATATGAAGGCAACAACTGGGTCAGTCGGTTGGGGGGGGGGGCGGTTTCAGTCTCTGACATGACTGAAAAAGGCCAAGAATTCTTGGATTTCCTAAGAATAAAGGCACATTTTACAATCATTCTCTTTGCCCCCTCCCTTTTAAATTGAATACCCTGATTGTCAGTGGTGCAAATGTCTAAGATGAAGATTGGTTCCCCACCCTTGCAAGGGGTACCAAAAAAAAGCGCAGGCCAGCTCTCAGCTACCTAGTTATTATTATATCCATTCAAAGTTAAACCTGCTTGACACAGTAAGAATTGCCGTGAACATGTTTATTTACCTTTCTCCTTCTTATTCTTTTATCTTTTCTTCTCACACTCTCAGCCTTTCCCCTACTTCCCCTCCCCCTAACCTAACCTTTGCACCCAAGCTTCGTGGGGGGAATATCAGTATTATTCAGTAATACTTTCACCAGAGGTGGAGAGGAGAGAGGGCGAGGTCAGGACTTAACCCAAGGCTGAGAGAGATGGCCTGGGAGCCTTCTATGACCCCTCTGTGTGTCCTGGCTGGGCTGTGAGGGCCCAGGGTCTCCCAGCCTCTTCTCCCTCATGTGCTATGCTGTTTCAGTTAGGCTAGTGTATCCCAAGACCAGAGGAACTCCACTCCAGAAACGCATGGCCATGCTTCCACCATGGAGTGCATTGCAAGGAGATGCAAATGCATGGAGATGCTTTTAATTTGGTTCCAAGTGTTAGACACCCTATGGCAAATTGGTCTTCAGAAAGTCAATTTCCATGTTGTTGTTTTTCCTGTTGGTGATACTTTTTGTTGACAACCCCTAGCAAGTTATGATGAAAAATTAAAAGGGTACTGTAGGTCGCTACTATCAGGGTGGTCTAGTTGAACTTAGAGAAGTGATACTTATTTTTTCCCCTTGAATTAAAATATTTTTGGACAAGGGTTTTGTGCAAATGTGTATCGCCATGTTGTTTTGCTATCCACCTAGTTTTAAGAGGTGATAAAATGTTAATCCTGTCATTTTTAAGCACGTACATGAAGTACATTTAATAATTTAAAATAAATTAGGAAATGACCCACTCCTGACATCTTTAGAGAGAATTACCTCTGAAACAGTTACTTTGCCAAAAATAACAACATTTTATCTATCTTCTTTGTTATCAGTGTGAGGTTTCTAATTTAAAATTCCTATCAGATGGGAGGAATAGATAACTTATTTTGTAGATTTAAGGGGGTTGCCAAAACTTCTAAAATCCTGTCCTTTGTATCAATTTCTAGCTGGTTTATCTGGATCCGACAGAATCTTACCAAACATGTGGGATACATATAATGCCCTGACATAATGGAAAGATTTCTAGATGAATTGGAAACATCCTGATTGTGAATTTCATATCTCTTCCTTTTCTTTTTTCTGTTTTTGAACCGTACTTGAGTGCCTACACTGCAAGGTTGAACTGAAACGTGTTCTCCCTCAGGGGAAAAAAGTGCAAAAGTGACTGCTCTTAAGAAGCAGGACATTTTAAAAGAAGTGCCTCGAAGACCACTGACCCCAGTTTACCTGTTAGAAGATGAATGGACTCATTTTGACTACTCCATTGACCTGTTTAATTCATTCAGAGTCTTGGTCAAAGAAACAGCAGCATGGTCAGTGTGTAAAATCCAACCCAAGATAAGCCATGACAATGGAAATCTTGATGTGCAAAATCTCATTGAAGCCAATGGAATTGAGTGTCATATCCATACTGCATTCTCATCTGCTTGCCCCAGGATTTAAGCTCTGCATTGCAATGAGGTTATGCATATAAAATGCCAATATAGAATACAATGCTCAATAAAACATTGGAAAGGCAACTTACAGACCATACGCATGAGCTTTACTTCAATGTGAACTTCGTGTGCAAAATAAACCAGCACCCTATCAGAACACTAAATCTACCAAAAAAAAAGTCCTCACCCTGGTTTTTTGGTTCTTCTTTCTGCAGGATTCCCCACCCCCCACCTACACAAACACAATTCCTTTAAGGGCACTCTTCAAATCATCGAACTATTCCCACAGGGAATTCCAGGGGTCTCTTAAAGTATCTTTCTAAATTAAAAGGCCCCAAACAATTTAAGTGCATTTTTTAAACCAAAAATATCAGAAAGAAAGCATTTGAACTCGCAGAGTGTGTAAAAAGAAGAAAGAGGCCAGAGAGAAAACACCCCCACAGTGGATTACAAGGTTATGGGACAGGTCACAAGGAAAGGGAAATAAAACTGAATGCTAGGTTTGCCTTGTAAATTATGCACCTTTCAGGGAATGAGGTTTAAGGTCTCTTCACTCAAGGGTTTGCCCCCTCCCCATCCGACCCCACCCCCCACCCCCATCCATTTTGCTATTAATTCTTAACTCTTGGTAGGCAGTTCTTTAATGAGGTTGTTTGTGGCAGGTTAATTTTCTCCAATCTACTGAGCTCCTCATTTTCCCTTTTAAGTGCAGGGTTGCTTAGAGCTTGCAGTATTTCCCCTCCTCGAAGAAAATAGAATAAATGTGAAGTTGCCAGGTTGAGAATTAAAGATTTTATATGGACAGATAAACAGAGGGCCCCAGACAGATGGGAGTGGGAGAGTAAGAGGCCAGGCTGAGTTGGGGGCATGGGGGGTGGGGGGGATGGGGTGGGGAGAGAATTCCGTCTTAAGAGAGCAATGACCCTGAGAGTGTAATATATTAAATATTGCAGCGATCGATTTCAATACCCCAAGTGGACACGGGAATAAAAATTCACCAACAAGCTCAAGTGATTAGGGATGCTTTGTTGTGAGGGGGGAAAATGTGATTTTCTTTAGATCTTTTTTTGTTGTTGTTCAGGTTAGAAGAGGCATAGACAATCCGCACCTAAGCCCTGGACTCCCAGTTTGAGATGGAACCCTCAAGGTTAGTCCTATCTGGATGGTGCTTCTGCATAGTGAAAAGACGGGCCTTTGTACCAAGGGGGATTAAATATCAACCACAATTATGGGCTGGTCACTCTCGGCGTTTTCCTTCCCAATCAAGAGGAGAGTACATTTTGGAGAAGGCTGCTCCTTTCCTCTGTGTTAAAGTCTTTGTTTCAGCGCCGGGACAAAGCACTTGCTTTTTTACACAATTCTTTCATTAAAATCCGGGTTGGGAGTGGGGGGGGGGACATGCCGTGGGGATACACAAGATGAGCTGCAATTTCAGGACATAAAAACAGTCCATCCTTTAGTGCGATGCAGGGAAGAAATATTTTTTGAAATGTCATTCGTGGGCCCAAAGTAGGAAACTGTCATCATGTATCCAGGCAGAGATGCCCACTAGCACATATGATTTCAGAATTGGTGGGTTTTTCTGACATACCCTACCACCACCACCCTCCATTAAACCTAGCTCTTAGGGAACTGTGATTTTTCTCAGTACAGGAATCTGCTTAGGGGTGGGGGTAGTCACTGTGGAGGCTGCTGGGGGAGTGGTGGTGGTGGTGAGGGTGGTGGTGGGATTGTTTTCAGTCACAGCTAATGGACAAAACCCACACTGGGGACACTAAGTCTGCAGCTCGGACACCCTGCAGGACGCCTGCATGCAGCAGCAGCAGCAGCAGCAGCAGCTACTACAGCTATGATCCTTCCACGAGGCCACCACATATCTAGGGAAGCAATGCAGCGTCGTGCAGAGGATTCCTCGAATGAGCATGAGTTCCTAGAGTGACTGGGGGTTGTGGCCTTTGCTCAGAACTCTCGTGCCCCACTCCAGATCTTTTCCTGTGCACGGGCACCAGCCTGGATTGGAAAGGGTGCCCCTGACTTTCCTTTTGAGAGTCCAGCACTTGATTCTTATTTGGCCCTGATGGTTAAGCAGGGGCTCAGAGGGGCTGCATCATTAGTCTGGGATTGCATTGCAGAGTCCAGGCAAAAGCAAGCACTTCTGCCTCTCACTTTGCCTGCGTGCCTGTCTGTCTGAGTATCCATTCACACTCACACACACACACACACACACACACACACACACACACACACACATTACTGTATCGGTACCTTCCTTCCTTCTCTGTCATCTGCCCTTTTCCATCCTGAACATTCCTCAGGCATCTAGCTTCCACGTGGTCTTTGGTCCTAGGTCCTGGTTCTCTATGAGGCTCTTCTTACCAGGTCAAGGCAGGAAAGGGAGCCCTAACCCCACCCCCACCCGCCACCTCCATTTCTTTCTCATTTAATTGAGGTTGATCATGATGGCTGGGTGGAGGCTAAGGTGGGTTGTGCAAAAAAGCACTTACTTGCCAGAAGCCTGGAAACCCCCCCAGGCCTTGGCTTTCAATGAAATGATGACTGGCTACAGGGAGGCTATTATGCGCTACAAAGCTATTTATCTCCCCTAAAACTAGATGAACCTTTCCCCCCTCTCTTCAGGTTGAGGAGAGAGGCAGGTAGCATCCAGCCTGACCCAGCAGCTAAATGTTACTCAAAAACAACAAGAAAGTTTCTTTGGGCCAACACACATATTTTGAAACAGGCTCTTTCTCTGGAGGACAGAGAAGAAAGATGGAAAGTTAGAAGCAATCTGGCTCCGAAAGAAAGCGCTCTGTGGGCTGAGCCCCAGTGGCGTAGTGGTTGTGCGCGGGACTGCGGCCCACTGGGATGGAGGTTTGATTCCAGCTCCACAGAGCAAAGTCTGGGCCTCCTACTCCCACTACCTGAGGGCAGTGATGACCCCAAACAACAACAACAAAAAAAAAAGAAGTTGCTCTGTTTTGCTTCGATCACCTTCTTTGGCCTTTTGAGAATCCTGCAAATTCTCCCTGCCTTTATTTTTATTTTACATAATGTCACAGGAAGCATAAGCACAATGAAAGCACAGATCATTTTCTCCTACGAGGGAGGGCCTTAGGAAGGCGGGACAAGGCCTCCCTGTTGTATGTGGGCCAGTGGTACTGAGTGCAGATGTCTGTTCGTTCACATGTGTCTGATGGGTAACTGGGAGAAGAGAAAGCATCTCTTGGTGGTGGGTGGGTAGGTGGTGTAGGGAGGGAGGGAGATGCTGGTGGGGTCTCTGTGTCCCATGTCACCAGGAACAGGTTCTGAGTCGGGGCCTGGGGCCTGGTCTTGAGATTCAAAAGCCTGCCATGGCGGGGAGTACCTGTTGCTGGAAGCCACTTGGGAACCTTTCAGGCCTCTGCCCTCTGGATAGCCCTAGGGTCGGGATCCAGGCCCCGCCCTACCTTGTGCGTATGTGTGTGTGCAGGTTTCATCTGTCGTTTTGCTCACTGCCCAGGCACCCTGACAAACTTCCACAATGTGAGTGAGACTGTGAACAGGGGCGCTTAAGGTTCTCTGATCTGTGTGTCGGACTTTGCAAAACAGCAAATAAGCGAGAAAATCTGCCCATTCTTGTGAAGAGAAATACAAGTTTGCCCTTAGCTCAGAAGCATGAGAAAAAAGAGGGAGGGGACCCCTTTTCTGGGCCAAAGCCCCACTGTAATCTCCAGAACAATTTTGTTTTCCCTGCAGCAACCCCTGGTTACCTCAGGCTAGGCCTTTAAAAGGTCAGAAAGGGGCTGGGGCTTTGAAAGAGAGGGGTGGGGGGGTGGGGGCAGGAGAAGAGACTGGTGGCTGGCTAGTGGCAGGTGAGGGCCAAGCAGGCCTCGGGGCAGAAGGGGGTCCGGTGGGCGGAAGGAAAGACCCGAAGGTGGGGATGGTCTTATTCCTTCCGGAGGGCCCACAGCTATGCCCTTTGGAAGGTTCTGGTGTGTGGAGGCCGATTCCTCCCCCCAGGAATCCGCACCGCCCGGCTGAGGGTGGGGGGGGGGCAACTCTGCGGGTGTTCTTCCCCGCCCCCTACCCGAGAGCAGGCCTCGGGAGCTCGGCTCCCCCCCCCCCCCCCCCCCAGCAGCTTCGTCGCCCGCCAGTCCCGCTTGCTGAGAAAGGGAAAAGCGAATGCCCTCGCGGCCTGCAGAGGGCCGTGCGAACGGGGCGCGCGTCGGGGCTGCGGGACACGCCGGGCCGAGCCCCCCAGCCCCCCCGGGGCAGTGCGGTCAAGATCCTCGGGCCGCGTGGGCTCCAGCGTTGCCGGGGGAGGGGGCTCCCGTGCTCGGCGCCTGTTCCCCGGCTGCAGGGAACCCAGGGGCGGCGGCGCCAGTGCAGGCCGCGGGAAGCGTTTCCTCTGCCTTCCATGCCGC
>PVJH01009613.1:34874-78206 GCA_004026705.1 Nesogale talazaci
CCGCCCCCCCCCCCCCCGAGCTCGTGCTTGCGAGGCTGGGGTGCTTTCGAACGAAGCCTGCCTGGGGGCACTTTCGGGCCTCCCCCGGCGCGGCCCTGGGGGTGAAAGGCGCCCGCGATCGATCGCTTTTCCCGGCCAGCGAGTCCTCGCAGGAGCCGGGCTCTGCCCGGGGAAGCGCAGAGCTGCGAGGCTCCGGGCCCCGGCGAAGTCGGCTGAGGACGGGGCTGGGGCTGCTGGGAGCCGGGCCGCTCGGGGAAGGCCTGGAGCGGGCGCTGGGGTGCAGCTCCGTCGCCCCGGGCTGCCACGGGGGATCGCTCCGCGGGGCCGAGCCTGGCGCACGAAGCTGGGGGAGCTCGCAGGGTCCGCCCGGAGCACAGGCGGGCTCTTCCTCGCCCCCCCCCCCCCCCGGTAAACTCTGGGCTAACGGGTGTCGAGGATACATTAGATTTAAACCCAAATCCATTAGACTTAAATGGGGGGTAAAGTACATGGGGGGGGGGTTCACAGTGCGGACGTTGTCAGTTGTACCCAGACTTGCTCCTACTTCTCCGGGTCAGGGGGCTCTAACGCGAAAATAGAGATGAAGAAACCAGGTTGGGAAGATGGACGGTGTGATTTCCTTGCCAGCGGGTATTCATCGGTTCTGTCGACCCGTAATGCGGTCCAAAGACAGAAATATAAACAAGCACTTTCTGCTTTGCGGAAACCCCTTAACAGTATCTCCCAGAGAAAGATCAAGACACTTGGTGAATTTTCCCCAGATAATGCCTCATATTCCGAATGACTGATCAGAGGACTCCGGTATTGTTCAATAAAATGAGAGGAAGGCGAGTGACGTGGGAGGGGAACAATGGCATTTCTGAATCAGTTTGCTTGATTGACATTTGGGAGTTTCATGACCCCAGGGAATAGGACTCATTAAGGCGACTACACCAAAACATCAACCAAGATTAGAACTCTAGATCCCGTTTTAATCCCATTTCAGTCTAAATTATAGTGAGAAAATGTAAAATCCAGGGGAAGAGAATTACTTCTCCGTATATTGAACCAAAGTTTTAATTGTACTAGGGGGGGAAATAAAAGTGGAAAGTCGATATACTTTTTATCACTTTAGGAATAGCACTGACAATTAAATGAAATGTATGGGTTTGGTGGGGTGGGTATTAAGAATATTTGTGTGGTATAAAATACTTCATAGGTATTAGGGGAGAAATACGGAGGCATTTTTTTTTTTGGTAAAAAAAATGTCAAGACTTGGATAAAGAACATGGATCATCATCAGTGCAGGGATGCTGGGAAATAAAGAGGTGTCTTAAACCCAGAGTCCACATTTTCATTATTAGCTGAACTATTTCTCTATTTCTTAGGAGGTTTATTGTTTTCCCCAAATACAAAAAGTTGTGTTAGAAGGTAAATTTCACAAGGAGAAACTGAGAGCTGATCTTCAATTGGCAATGAAAAACAGACCGTGTTTAAGCAAATGGGTTTCAAACAAAGTGAGATCATGTGGACTGGGTTCCATGAGAGCTTTTCATGGCAACCTCACTCTGCAAAAATAAATAAATTTTAAAAGGAGATTTTTCAAAGGAATTTACCGTTTCATCTTAGAAAAGGAAGACCTGGCTGTTTTTAAGTGTTAATATCTATCAAATACTTCCAGAGGACCACAGAAAGAGAAAACTGTGGTAAAAGTACATTAATGGGACAGTCTCATTCTCTTTAGTAGAAGGTGTTACAGTTCTCATCTTTTACTTTGTAGGACGTAGGTTACAGTCAAGAAGAATGGAATAGGAAGAGACAAAAAACGGAATTAGACAGTTGCCACACAATATAGCTTCAGAATCTTATATGTTGAGGGGAGGATTTAATGAGAAGCCTCAGTGTTGCATGGGAACTGGGAGCCAGTGAAATTATTTATGCAGCAAGAAGGAGCAAAAATTAATTATTAGAAGCTCAGTAATCACCAAATAAACTCTGAGCTTTGAGGTTAAAAATAGACGACTATCTTCATGTTCAATTATACAGTATCAATTACTAATACAACTGATGTTTCGGCGTCTCAGCTCAACCAGATACCATCTTCTATGGAGATATCTCGGTATTAATTAATGACTGCTTTATTCTCATTATTCACAAGGAAAAATAGGGGTCGTGTCACATTAAAATTAAGATTATCTTAGTTTATCTGGGCTCTTAAACAAAGATCATTCAAAGTAATTATATTTTGAATTATCAGAGGTAGGCAATTTAGCTCATTATCTTTTTTTGTTCAAAGATAGAACAGATCAGAAATAAGCAAAGTTTCATTTTGCTGCTAGAAAGAGGCAAATAAACATGTCTTGACTTTTGCAATATTTCCCTTGCTAACGGGGGGAACGAGGGAACTGTAAAAGACGTGACTCTGCAAAGGCAAGTCCTTTTTAAAAGACTCGGATCGAAATTCTGGCTATGCAACAAGGATTCGGGTTTGATTAATTTTCTGCGAGCGATGTGACAGCGGTGTTTTAAAAGATTAATTAAAATTGAAGGGCTACCGAGCAGGAATCCGACCTGCAGAGGCGTCCCCGGCGCCTTGGGGGGGGGCTAGGCAAGCGAGCCTCCAACCCCAACTGCGGGCTTTCCCCGGCCTGGGACGCCACTCTGGGTCTCCAAGAGAGGAACGCGGAATTTGGCAAGGCGCCCGCCGGGCCGCCTGGCATCCGAAGCTGGCCGCCAGCTCCCGGGGGTGGGGACGGGGTGTGTCCTAGGGAATCCGCGGCCAAGAGAAGAGAACCTTGGGCCGCTTCCCGGAGCGCGGGGAGGACCCGGGCCACTCTGGGAGCGCGCCCGGCCCCGGCCGCCGTCTCCCTCTCCTGGCTGGGTGGAGCACCCCCCCCTTCTCCCGAGCAAACACGCCTGCAAGGAGAGGGGTGCGTGCAGGGCGCACAGCAGAGGCGCGTCCCCGGAGCCCAGGGCTGGGGAGGGGGCGGAAGGGGGTGCCCGCGGGGGGTGCCCGGGTGGGGCGCGGGCCCGAGCAAGAGGTCTTGCTCGGTGAAGTCTGCCTCCTACCACCGCCACTACCCGCAGCTGCGGCCGTGTTTTCCCCACCTCGGGGCTCACTTGGGCGCCCATCCCCCCCGCCCCACCCCCCTTCCAGCCCTCCGCGAAGCCTTCCCGGGAGTAAGAAATGAAGCAGCACGCACAACCCTCCCTGCGCTCCCGCAGACACCATCGCGGGAGCCCGCGGGGTGGGGAGGCGGTGCGGGCGGCGCGGGAGAGGGGGCGGGGAGGGCCGGAGAGGACTCTCGTGGGCCACGAGCTGCCCAAGGACGCGAACTGCCGCGTCCCCTCTCCACCCGGGGCGGGGGGGGGGGGCGGCGCTCGCGTTCCCACCGGGAAAGGCCGCGCTCGCCGCCCCGGGCGGCCTGGGCTGAGCGCCAGTGCCCAGAACGCCGCCGCCGCCGGGAAACCCCCTTCTCGGCGGCGGGACTCTGGGGCCCGGGCCCCAAACGGTCCCCGGGGCTTCTCCCGCGCGGGGTGAGGCGACGCGGTTTCTCCTCCCCCTTACGTCGGCCTCTCCGCCTCCCCACCTTCCCGGAGACCGGGGATGAAAAACGTGGGAAGGGAGGCGGGTATCCCCACTCCGGAAAAGCTGAGTGGCGGTTCGGGAGCTGGGGGCGCCCGGGCTGGGAAAGGGGCGACCAGAGGAGCAGACAGGGGTCTGGGGCGAGGAGAGGGCTGCAGGAGTGGTGGTCGCCCGACCACCGAGCTTCCCTCTCCCAGTGGCGCCGGGAGCCCGCTTTCTTTCCCGGGGAACCCCCCCCCCCCCCAGCTGCTCCCATCCACTAGAACAAAGGGTCTGGGAAGCGCGGGTCGGGGAGCGGAGGTGGAGGAGGCAGGAAGCCAAGCGGCGGGGTCAGGGAGGGCACCTCCCCACATTTCCTCTCGCTCTCGAATGACGGTCGGCTCCTACCAGCGCGCGCCTTCAAAACCCGGGAGGATGCGGGTTTCCTTACCTAACGGTTGCACTACTCCCTTCCTCCCCGGTCGTCCCCACCCCCTCCGGGCCTCCCGGCCGCCCAGCCCGCCGGCCCGCCACCGCCTGGGCGGAACAGCGGGGCAGCAGCGCCCCCTGCAGGTGCCTGGCGCCGCCGCCGCCGCGGCGCGGCCCCGCCTCTTAAGGTGGAACGGAGCCGCGTCCTCCATCGGCGCGTATCGCCCTGGCGCCTCCCGCCCGTCCGCCTGCAGCTCGCGACCCGCCGGGGCCGGAGCCGCCTTCCGAAGTCGGCCAGGCCGCCCCAGACCGGTCGGAATCTGCTCGTCCCTGTGGTTATTTCCTTGATCCCTCGACCTCACTACCTGTAGCCGCCCCTCCACCCCCCGCCTGTGGATAGCCCGCTATCGATTTCGACTGGCAGGATTGATACTTCCCTGCTGGGATGGTGTAAGAGGTTGTGTAAATCACGCGCCAGGGCGGAATGGCCCAAGCATTTCGTGAACCTGAAAGCGTACTCCACCCCCCACCCCCACCCCGCCTTAGTTTATTAAAAGCTGAAAGCCTGCGGGAAAGGGGCTCCGGGGCGGTGGGGGTGATTGTTCCTGGGGCCTTTCGATCCCGGCCTTCAGGGCGGGTCGGGAATCTCATTCTTTGCTCAGGCTGAGGTGGTGCCCCAGGCCGCGGCGGCGTGGCGGACCCGCCGGGGTAGCTCGGCGGGCTCCCCTCGCCGGGCGCCCCGGCTTGAGCCCGCTTTCTCCTGGAAGATGTGTCTTTGGTGATCTCCGAGGACACCCTGGGGAGAGAAGCCGTCTTTCTGTAAACTCTGGTTTTCACGTGAACTCCTCGTCCCTTGGAAGACTCGGCGCGTCCAGCGAACTCCAGGTTTCTGGGAGAAATCCAACCTAGCCCTGCGCAGGGGACGAAGACGGCTCCCTAGGTTCCGGTGCCATCCTTAGGAACTTCCTTTCCTTCGCTCTTCCTCGGCCCGCGTGCGGCGGAGTCGGGGCTGGCCTCGGCCTGCAGGCTCCCGCCTCGGGGGCGAGGGGGGAGGGAGGGGTCGCGGGCGGGAGGGGGGCGGGCGCGGCTCACCTGCACCGTGGGAACCTCCCCGCCCCGCCTGCGGCGGAGCCCAGCCCAGTGGCGTGATTGGGCGAGCGGCGCCCCGCCCTCGGGAATCCGAGGTCGGGGTCGGGCCGCCGCCCCCTTGCCCTCCCCCCCCTCCCCGGGGGAAATCTCACCCTGGCAGGTGCCGCGGGCTTAGACCCGCCCCGCCCCGGGAGGGGGTGTTGCAAACCACAAGCGAAAGTGGAGAGTGGCTGGAGCTTTGCCTCTAATCCGTTTTTTACACTGCGAAAACCGCAGGGCCGTCGCCTAGGCGGCCACTTTTTAATTGGGAGGAAAACAGACAGGGAACCCAAACAGACGCGTGCTCGCCGCGGCTTGCTTATTCCTTCCCCCCCACTCCCCTCTTCCCTCGGCCCAAAGCCTCGCTCTTTGCTGGCGACGCCCACCGCCCGCGCTCCTCCGGTCGGCTCGCGGGAACTTTCCGAGCCGGGGCTGGAGAGAGCGCCCCTGGGGCGGGGGGGCGGGGGGGGTGGCCGGTGGGCGCCGCTGGCCCCACGCTCGTCCCCGGGCTGCTCCAGTCTGCGCGCCCCGGCGCGCCCTCCCTCCAGCCCCATCCTTCCTTCCCCCGGCGGACGGAGGCGGAGGCTGGGGAGCTGGGGCTCGGAGCGCGCCGAGCCAGCGGCAGATCAGGAGGGGAGAGTGGGGACTTGGGGTGGGGGGGGGGCGCTGGCCGCCCCCTTTCTAGTCTCTCTGCGGATTTTCTGCCCTTTCTAGTCTCTCTGCGGATTTTCTCTCCGGAAAAGCCCCAGTTAAGGGGACGCGCGGCGCGGGCGCCCGCTCGGGGGGTTTGAGCGGCTGCTGGGGCCTGAGAAGCCGGGGAGCCGAGCGCGCCCGGGAGAGGAGACCCGCCCGGGTCTGCCTGGTGGGCCGCGTGCCGGGATCCCGGTGCCCGCGGGGCTGCAGGACCGGTCCTCGCGGCGCCTTGGCCAAACTCAGATTTCATAGAGTTGAGATCGAGGAAAAGGAAAGCCCCGGACGAACCCTTGAAGGAAAAAGAAGCTGGCTAAAGATGACAGTTAGGGGGGAAAGTCCAGGGTCAAAATGATAAAGGAGTCTTAATGCACTCTAAAAAAGATAAAAATAAAAAAATTGATAAAGGAGGGACGGAGAACACGTTCTTTGTTTCTAAAAAGCGCATATGCTCTCTTTCGAAGTAAGTGCAAAATTGAGACAGCTGTTGAAAGCGGAGCTCATTTTGATTTAAAGCAAATTCGAGGTAACATTTTCAGAAGAGGAAGCGCGTTATTTCCCTTTTTCCATAAACACCGCGGCATTGGTGTTCCCTCGAGTAAGACGAGATGCTAGAGTAAATGAAGTGATTTCCCCCCCTTTCGAACACTGCCCTGTCACCAGAGAGAAGGGGCTGAAGTTACTGCTTTCTCCACTTCCCATGGATAAATCTGAGGGAAAACTCTGGTTTGGCGATTGTAGCTACCCTCTTCATTTCTTTCCCACCCATCCACACCGCGCACATCATACATACGTGTCACGCGCAGACTTTTCCCTAATCAGCCTGTAATGTATAGCCTGCGAGGCCATGGCTGTGTTTGGAAGTTTCCACTGGCTGAAGTTGGCAGCCCTGCTGGGAACCTGCTCTCAAGCTTCAGTTGTGTGTGTGTGCACTTCATCAGGAACCCTTGGTAAACCGATAAAATAGTCAACTTTCCTCGGGATTTACTCCTTGGTGATGAGATGGGAATAACAGGAACGAACTGTTTAAACAGTCTTTTTTTATTATTATTTCAAAATACCTAGAAATAATAAAAAATAAATGTATTTGCTTCAGACGTTAAAAAATGATGGCTTTCCATGTATATTTGGGGAAACTGTTTTGTCTCCATTGGAAATGACTAAAACAGAGCATGCATTCCATACAGAGAGGCTTATTCCCTCAGTTTTACCACCAAAGACTTTTATTAGAGTTCAAATCAATTAGTACCTGCCGAAGACGGGGTTGGAAAATGAGGCACGATTGAATCACATGCCTTCCTTTGGGTCTTTAACTAAATGATGTTTTTTTGTGTGTGTATGGAAAAACAACTAAACCCATACAAAATTCTGAGCCTTAAGTTATCTTCTAAAATATATCATTGTGATTTTGTGAATATATACAGCCCCCAAATTCGTCGTATGTCATGCGTAAGACTTCCAACCATGGCCTTTCATTTGTTTTGATAATACGACAACCATTGCTGCTTCTCACTTGAATATCACAACTATCAAAGGACACGTCCCAAATCATCTTATAAGCATGATCTTGTTCTATTGTAGATAAGCCTCCTTGTCTACATGAAAGGCTATCAGAGGAAATATGCAAGAATATGACCTCTGTGTCAGGCCCTTGAAAATACAATAGAATTGGAAGTATTGGCAAGAAGATTCCTAGTTGACAGAATCTTTAAGAGATCGCAGAAGTATACCTTTGAGATGGCTTTCATGTGAGAAAGGAAGCATCCCCAAGCAAACAAGACGTGATGGAAGGGTCCAAGAAATGGTGAAGTGATGGATGAAACACACTCTCTTTTAGAATTCGATCAGGACTATTATTTTTCTTTCTACTTAGTGCAGAGGAACACACTCAAATGCATTTGTGTTCAGATGTAAGGTAATAAGAATGTGAATAACTGTCAATGGACCGTGACTTTAATATGATGTTCTGTGTAGGGCAGTGTCGCCTCTGAAGCATTGGTGGAAGCTTGGTGGTCCACTGTTAAGACAGGTGAAGCCTGTAGAAAATTGAAGCCATGAAGGAGAAGAGGAAAAAGATGCTAAAAAAAGGAATGAATAAGGCAAATATAATGATTAAAATATATATTAGTTTATTTTTTATTTTAGATATGACTCTCAAGTCAAGGATTGTTCCTTCTAGCAATTTAGAGGAAATAAATAGGCTATAGCTTAATAGATGGATGCCTTGATTCAATTTCCTCTTAAAATATCTGATTCCTGCCACCCAATGGAAACTGGAATTCAAGTTCGTATTAGAACTCGAATTTGCTCTGCCAGAATGAAAATTGGTTCTATTAGGCATCAGTCACAGAACTCTTACTGACCTGGCTAGAGTCGGAGATATGACATAGCCAACTAGCTGAAATAATAAGATCTTAAGTAATGGAGGGTGTGCTCTGGAGGCTATCTGGGGGTGATGGTGGTGGTGGCGGCGTTATTTTTATTTTTTAATGAAAGTTTCCTAATTTCACAGTTCTCATAAATGTGGAGCAAGTCGAGTTAGGGGCACTGGGGAGAGTGAGAGCTTTTGGAGTTGGAGATAAAAAGAAAAGCTTAAAAATGCAAAATACTCAATTCTGTGCAACTCTTAGTACGGATTGTTTTATGAATTCCTTTTTTTTCTTATAACTCACTTGTCCCTACTTCCTTCGCACTGCAGATTTATAGTGCTGTGGGGGAAAATCCTGGGAGAAGTAATATATTAGATAGACTGATTATTCAAAAGCCTAAAATTAGTGTCTAACTACACTTATAAAAATTAGACAATGGCAGCAAAGAAATAAAGGAAATTTTTATCAGAATGGGACAATATATACATTAGTCAAAGTTCATAATTTAGATAATTTAAGCAGCCTTTAAATTTGATTCATAAAATGTGGATTTATGTACACAAAGATAACAATCTTTTTTTAAAGCTAGGTAACAATCTTTTGTATATAAAAGGAACTAGAATCCTTGGAGGATTTCTTTCTGAGATATAGCTTGTATCTTCCATTAAATAGCTAATTGGAAATGATAATTTTAAAATTTATAGTGAGAAATATAACACCAGACACAATAAAAAATAAAATAGATCTAATATTTCATAGAAACTTGTTTTTTGTTTCTATTTCTTTGGATAGGACATTTATCATCATTATTTTGATGCCCCTTCCTTCATATATGTGTGTAGTTTTATTTCATCGATTGATTTTGTTTTGTTTTGTGAACAGATGTTACTAGCTAAGTCAAAAGTACCAAATTCAGTACTAGTAAAATCTCAGAAGCAATGTTTTGGCATGGATTGTAATTCAAATGTTAAGGCACTATGGTTAACTTAGCTTACTTGTAGTTAATCATGTTCCCTGTCTGGACTCATCTTTGTCAGTAGATTTTAGACATATCTTGTCTTTAATAATATTGTCATGTAAAAAAATTCTATCTTCACCGATTTTTATAATTAGGGGCTTAATACTGCCTACTATCCAACTTTCTTTTTAAAAATGATTAAATACAGGCAGAGGAAGTAGTTTTACATTTCTCTTGCTAATTAAAAATACTTGAAGAATATACCCCAGAATCAAGTTGGATAATTTTCAGTTCTTATGTAAATGCTTTAGTTTTTAAAATTGTGGAGCAACAGGAGAAGACCCTTTTCAGAGTTCATGTCCATGCGTAAATCGATAAGAGACAGTAGCGGAGATTAATAAGGACCTGCGGACAGTGGCCAGGGGAGGGTGGGGGAAGCTAACAAGAAGGAGTGAGAGACAGGAGGCAATGTCCTGAAGTTGTTTTCATGGTTGCGCAACTCCTCTTGATCTGAACGGACTATCAAATTGCATCATATGAGAGTTTCTATGCCAATGAAACTATTTTTAAGGTCGCTTAATGCCCATCCAAATCTTTTTAAAAAGCAGTTCTCCGGACTCTTATCCAAAGCTCCAGCGCATCTCCCTTTTTTCCCCCTCCCTGAAGCCAAGGAGATTACTGTGCCCGTGGAAACCTTGCTCTCCCCAAGCAGCGTGGAAAAATGCAATGGGCAGTTCCAGAAGTATTGCCTTTGACAGCGTGTCTCAGGAGACTTACTATTCTAGGTGGCAAGAGGCCAAAATAAGTAGGAAAGAAAATCTGCCAACCTGCAATCGTTATGGAGGTATTGCTCCAGCTAACTAGAGGACAGACAGGAAGTGTCTACCTTTAAAGTACCTAGAAGTGCCACTCTTCCTGGTTTGTGGGTGTATTGGGGAAAGGGAGGATGTTTCGAGAGTGATGATGACAACAAGTGTGCAAATGTGGTCTGCGTACAATTGATGTATATATGGATCTTGATGGGAGCTGTCTGAGACCCCAATAAAATGATTTATTAAAACAAAAAAGAGGAGGGGGAAAGAGGAGCTTATACCAAGGGCTCAAGTAGAAAATATTTGGAAGTGAATATGATAAGATGTGTACAAATATGCTTGATACAAATGATGAATGTTATAAGAGCTGTAAGAGCCCCCAATAAAATCATTGAAGAAAAAAAAGAGCTGACACCAAGAAGGTGAATGTTTAGAAAATGATGATGGCAACATATGTACAAATGTTTGATGCAATTGATATATGCATTTTTTGAGGGGGGCATCACTGCCCTCTGGTGGTGGGAGTAGGAGGCCCAGCCTTGCTGCTGGATTTGAACCTCCAACCCTGTGGGCCGCAGTCCCCTGCACAACCATTACACCACCGGGGCTCAGCCCCGATATATGCATTGTTATAAGTACTGTAAACCCCAAATAAAATGTTTTGGACCCAATTATATAATCCCCCCCCCCCCCGCATCATTGCCCTGGTGGGAGTAGGAAGCCCAGCCTTGCTCCTGGACAGCTGCTGCTGGATTTGAACTGCTAACCCTGTAGGCCGCAGTCCTGCACACAGCCACTGGGGCTTAGCTTAAAATACCTTTTGTAAATGATACTAAGGGCTCAAGAAGAAAGCAAATGTTTTGAGAATGATGATGGCAACAAATGTTCACATATGCTTGACGCAGTATATGTATGTATAGATTGTGATAAGAGTTGTATGAAACCCCCCCCCCCTAAAATGACTTAAAAAAACATTTCTTTCTTTTTTTTTTTTTTTTGGCATCACTACCCTCCGGTGGTGGGAGTAGGAGGCCCAGTCCCACTACTGGAATTGAACCTCCGTCCCAGTGGGCCGCAGTCCCGCGCACAACCACTACGCCACCGGGGCTCAGCCCCCAAAAAATTTATTAGGGTTTTTTAAATTTTCTAAATCATTGTGTCTTTTCTTCATGATTTGGGAATCAGAAGTCCATCGTTAGTTGTACCTAAACATCTGTCAGAACTATACAAATCAGATTACGTGCACAGACCACTCCCCTTGCAGAACGTATGTCCCTTTGCAAAGTGCCTTTGCTGCTTCCGCCATCCACAAGTGGCACAGATTCCCTACCCCCTTGAATGTTGGCTTTGACCTACTGCACGCAGCCCAAGCGATGGTGTACAAGTTCTGGAGTTTCGGACTCGAGAAGCTTTACAGATTCCGCCCGTGTCCTCTTGACATGCCCTGTCATGAAGAACGCTGGGAGGGAAGATGATGGAGAGGGGAAGGCCCCGCCACCTCTGCTGTTCCCACTCAGAAGACCCTGTGGCTGAATGCAGAAGACACACACAGTCCACAGACGCATCCAGAAATGGTAAGTCATTGTTGCTCATAAGCCTCTTAATTGGGGGGTGTGGCGGTTGTCACACTGCAGTAGATAACTAAGAAATCAACCATTGGCTTTCCTTGTCATTAGCAACTATTGCAATTGAGGGAGACTGTATTGATGGCACAGTCGTCTTGATTGTGATCACATTACAGAGCTCTCAGTTTGATTTCAGAGCTCGAGCTGGCGGACATGAAGCCACCCCCAGCCCCAAGGTTACGGTGACTGCTATTGGGATCTTTGAGGTTCGAGGAAGTCGCATGGTTTTAAAGCCTCCACAGAGTCTTTATCCCCTTTCGAAAGAGGCCTAAGCAGGCCCAGGAAGCAGCAGTCGCACGGAGACCGACATAGGGCTTCCGAAAGTGTACCCTGAAGGGGATGGTGATGAGCGCCGTCTTTCTTGGTTGGGGAGTCCTTCAGCCTCGTGACAAGACTTGGTGAGTTATCTGTGTTGGCCATTAGCACTTGTGCATGAGCTCTCTGTTTCTGTCGTGTTTCCATTCCACAATAGGAGCATCTGACAAACAATCAAATGTGCTGGCTGCACCTAGGGCAGCGGTTCTCAACCTGTGGGTTGCGACCCCTCTGATGGCCGAAGGACTCTCTCACAGGGGTCCCCCTATGGATTCATCACGGTAGCAAAATGACAGCAATGAAGTAGCAACAAAAATCACTTCATGGTTTGTTGGGGGGGGGGGGGGTTTGTCACCACCACATGAGGAGTTCTTATTAAAGGGTCCTGGCATTAGGAAGTTTGAGAACCAGAGGCAGAGGGGTAAGTGCCCAGAGAAAAGGGAACTTCCGAAAGGGTGATGGCAACCCCATGTGGAGAACACCTGGCTATGTGCCCTAAGAACCAACGAGTGTCTTGAAGGAGCAGTTCTATTTTTCTTTTTTTTTTTTGGGAGGGGGCATCACTGCTCTCCAGTGGTGGGAGTAGGAGGCCCAGCCCCACTGCTGGAATTGAAACTCCGTCAGTGGGCCGCAGTCCCGTGCATAACTCCATCTCAGTGCACAACCACTACGCCACCGGGGCTCAGCCCTTTATGTTTTGTTTTTAATTCAACCCAGACTAATTAAAGTCTTGTAGTATGCCCTAGTCATTGGCCGCTACGAAACCATTCTCTTGCCAGTTACCTTTCTTTGAGTTACACATAGCCGGATTTTTGTGGCTTCAAACAAAAGTTGTTTCTTAGGATCTCTAGCTTGGGTTGTGGATCTGGTTTGAGCCAAACTGACTGGGGTTGAATGCTGTGGAAAGGCCTCTCTCACATTGGCAGAGCCTTCATCGAACAGCTGGAGTGGATGGATTCTTCTCACAGGGCACCTTCTAACCTGCCCGGGCTTCTTTACAGGATGGGTGCAGGGTTCCCAGCAGTAACAGGGTGGCCCCAGTGCATAGTTACTTCTCAAGCCTCCACTGACATCACCTAACGGCCTGTGGGTCAGAGCAAGTCCTGTGACTGCACTCAGAGTCAAGGGGTAGGAGAATGGACACTGACTCTTAATGGAAGGGGCTGAGAGTCACACAGAAAAAGTGCATACGCACAGCAATAAGAAAATTCTTAGGCCTCTGGCAGTCTTTCATGGTTTGCCTCTGGGCATAAATTATTCACGTTCTTCCCATATATAAAATATGCTTACTCATGTCTCAAGACTCCCAAACCAAGTCTTATCTCAATGTATGCATCAGACTTGAAATCTATGATATTTTTTATTTTTTTAATATTTTATATATTTTTTTATTTTGGGGCATCACTGCTCTCCGGTGGTGGGAGTAGGAGACCCAGCCCCACTGCTGGAATTGAACCACCACCCCAGTGGGCCACAGTCCCACGCACAACCACTATGCCACCGGGGCTCAGCCCCGATATTTTTTATTTTTAACCCGAAGTGCGTTCATATTTTTTGGTTTCCCACTCACCTTTGTTCAGCGTCTTTTAGTGCTGCTGCTGTCAGAAGGAGCATCCTTCTGTAAACCTGCTGCGTGACGGAGGACGGTGGAGCAGCCAACACACAAAATTATCATTGGTGCTTGATGAAAGACTATGGTGGTTTGATAGCAACCTGGGCATTTCATACCCGTGACGTAGGATCTGGGCCTCTGCCTCTGCTACTGCTTTTTGTGTGTCCTCTTCTAGAGAGGAGGGGTGACCTTGAGAGAGAGAGGCAGGATCAAAGGAGACAGCACCACCACTGGGGAAAAAAGAAAGTCTCTTATCTTATAACCTGCATCACATCTGAACATAGCTAAGGTTTTTGGGATAGGGCTACTCTTTTTAAAATTTTAGTAGTTGTTATATGTGTGTGTATACATACATATATATGCAAAACCATTTGAAAATTGAACATATTTTACATCCACAATTCAATGGCACAGTAATCACATTCGTCATATTGTACAACCGTTACCAGTATTCATTGTAGGAATGGCTGGTCTTCATCCAAGGATAAAGATGACTATTCTTCATCCAATGGCTATTCTTCATCCAAGACTTGTCATCTACTCTCTACCCACCCATCATCTAGTGGACATTACCATTCAAAATGGGGGAGGGTAGAAGGTCCATCAAAATCCTGAAATCCAAGTGGGCACAGGGTGCCAGGTTCCCCTACTCTGGGGTCACAATAGATACCTTGGTTAGGACCTGGTTCTTCTCCATGGGAGTGACTTCTTAGTCCATTGTTCTTTGAGACTTTCAGCTTTACTCTTAAACGTCTACCTAGAGATTCATTCTTTCCCATAAGAACTGGAATGTGTTTATAGCTTAGCTATTTCTTCAGTCTGCTTCCTACTCTTAGAAACGTGGGGGCCCTGCGTCCTGCTTGTAATTTGGACAATACCAGCCCTTTTTTGACCAAGCTGACACAAAATACCTTAGAAAACTTTGTGGACTTTGTGTGTGTGTGTACTTTATCAGATTAACAGTCCATTTCATTAAATGAAAAGCATACTCAGAGGCCCATTCTTTAGACTCTTACAGTTATTTTGAGATCAAGTCTCTTTGGGACAATTCCTCAGGATTCCTTGAAGCACTTTTGTTTGACTGATTCTGTGTTGGTTTTTTTTAAAGTCATTTTACTGGGGGCTCTTATAGCTCTTATAACATTTCATATATCATTTGTATCAAGCATATTTGTACATATGTTGTCATCATTTCCCAAACATTTTTACTTGAGGCCTCACTGTAATATTTATTTATTTATTAGGCATCACTGCCCTCAAGTGGTGGGAGTAGGAGGCTCAGCCTTTGCTCCTGGGAGCTGGAATTGAACCTCCAACCTAGTGGGCCGCAGTCCCGTGCACAACCACTACACCACTGGGGCTCAGCCCTGTAATATTTTTTTAAAAATCATTTTTGGGGGCTCATACAACTATCATGATCAATATACACATCAATTGTATGCAGACCACATTTGCACATTTGTTGAAACATCCTCCTTCTACCTAGGCCCCCTGGTACCAGTTCCCCAAATTTCCCCTCCCTCCTCACTCCCCCTCCTCCATGAACCCTTAACAATTTACAAATTGTCATTATTTTGTCATCAGATTGGGGACCCAAAGTCCATCAAGAGGTAAAGCCACAGTCCCTGACAGAGGGGTTGTAGGGAGCTGACCGAGAGATTCTAAGAGGCACAACTTTTATGTGTCTGAAGTTCAGGCAAAGTAATTTTATCCCCCGTAGTCAAGTCATCTTTAGAAGAGTTGTACCTACATCATCACACTCAGCTCTGCTCCATCACCCACCTTCTCCTATTCATTATTTGCCCTGCAATTCCCCTCAAGCTCCCCCATCTCTGATTGGCTATTGCACCAGTTACTGTCTCTGTACATCTGTGCTTGCTGTGCTTCATAAACTGGGTGACATAACAGAAACAATTGTTAAAAAAGGTAAAGAGACAGCTGAGCCCCGGTGGCACACAGTGGTTGTGTGTAAGACTGCAGCCCACAGGGTTGGCGGTTCAAATCCAGCAGCAGCTCTCCAGGAGCAAGGCTGGGCTTCCTACTCCCACCAGGGCAGTGATGCAGGGGGGCGGAGTGGGGGGAAGAGAAAAGAGATCACAGGCAAAATTACAGAATAAGACAGAAAATTTTTGTTATGAAACAAGAAAATTATAAATCTAGAGCAAATTCAGGATGGGTCAGGAAGGGAGGTAAAATGAATATATATATATATATATATATATATATATATATATATTCAATCTGCTGTAATCAAGTTTAGAATAGTCTCTACCAACAAGTCTGTTCTCATCCCTGGACTGTGACTGGGGTGTGTGTGGAATCTCTCAGAGTCTTGATCTTTCTTGATTCATTCTTTCCCATAAGAATGAGAAACTGCAGATGGACTTCGGGCTCCCGCTGTCGTCCATATGCTTCTACAAATCAGGTGTGCCCAATTCAAGCTCGGATACCTTTCCCTTAATTGTACCTGGGTTTTAATTTCTGACAATCCTTGGATCGCACAGGCTGGGGTGCTTCTTCCATGCTGCTTAGATGGCTTAGATGGCTGCTTGCTTGAATCCCAGCCTTTAAGACCCCGGGCGCTATTCTGATTGATAGCCGGGCACCATCTGCTTCTTCACCACACTTTGCTGTTATACCCTTGTCTTCAGTGATCATTTCATGAAGGTGAGTATCAAGCAGGGCCATGTCATAAGAACTAACTCTTCTTGTATTGGAGCTAGAATGACGTGGGGGTCCAGAATCCATCTGCTTGCCCTTGCTCTTTTGGTCCATTCTGATGGCCTCGATATTATTATTATTTTTGTTTGTATGTTTGTTTTTGGCATCACTGCCTCTGGTGGTCGTGGGCGCTACCCAGTGCTGCTCCTGAGAGCTGCTGCTGGATTTGAACTGTCAAGCCCATAGGCTGCAGTCCTGCCCTCAACCACTTACATCACCAGGGCTCAGCCCAATATTATTATTTTTAATGTGTAGTTTAAAAAAATAATTTTGGGGGGGACTCATGCAACTCATCACAATCCATACATATATGCAAAGCACATTTGTACATTTGTTGCCATCATTATTCTCAAAACATTTTCTTTCTATTTAAGCCTGAGGTGGAGTTTTTTTTGAAGTTTCTGCATACATCCTTTAAATACACTGGTTCTCAATCTTCCTAATGCCGTGACCCTTTAATACAGTTCCTCATGTTTCGGTGACCCTCAACCATAAAATTACTGGGGGGGGGGTCATCACTGCCCTCTGGTGGTCGTAGAAGCTTCCCAGCCTTGCTCCTGGAGAACCGCTACTGGATTTTCATAAAATTATTTTCTTTCTTTTAAAAAAATTTTTTTTGGGGGGCTGAGCCCTGGTGGTGTAGTGGTTGTGCGTGGGACTGCACACATCACTGCCCTCAGGTAGTGGGAGTAGGAGGCCCAGCCTTTGCTCCGTGGAGCTGGAATCGAACCTCCATCCCAGTGGGCCGCAGTCCCGCGCACAACCGCTACGCCACCGGGGCTCAGCCCCTCCCCCTCCTTTTTAAAAAATAAATCATTTTATTGGAGGCTCATTGTTATTTTATGATAGAAAGTATTATTAACCATCCCCCAGGGTATAAGGCAATTCCATCAAGATGTCATCCAATGGTATAGAATTTAAGATACTTTTGGGGAAAAGAGGTTATGCAAGTATAGTGCAGCTGTGAACCTCAATCCACGGGTTTTTGCTTTGCAACAGATTGACTTCTTAAATTATGTGAGTTTTGTTCACATTGACGAGGGGGGTGAGTGCGAGGGGGATATTTCCTGCCATATACCTCACAAGGGCAGATCCTTGCCTGTCAGAGGAATACATGTCTTATTAATGCAAGAGGAGCATTGGGATAGTAAATGTATGGTGGTTCTGGGTCCTCTTTCATTAGCTGCCCACTAAGCCAGGGATTCCAGCCAAGACTCAAGGACCGCCAATTCCACGGACTTGGAGTGGCCATCATTTGTTTCTTCTGTCATCAGGGAGGTTCAGCCTTTACGACCAAGGGCTACAGGCAGTTCTTCTTCTTCTTCTTCTTCTTCCTCTCCTCCTCCTCCTCCTCCTCCTTCTTCTTCTCCCTCTTTGACTTAGTGGACCTAATGGATTTAAACGAAGAAGTAGAAGAAGAAGAAACAAATCACACAAAAAAACTTTGGGTAGAAGAGCAATCCCAAGTAATTCAGCAACGTCACAGGTGCTGACGGAACGGCTGAAACTTGACAGAAGCAAGGTGGAAGTGTGTAGAGCAACGTCATGGAGTCTGCTTAGCGTAAAAGCAACGGAGGTTTTTCAGAGGATAGACAGACATCATCAGGACCAGAACGACATCCAGAGTCACAGAGTCAAAATGACTGTTCCTCTGGACAATGAGGCAATGTATACAAGGGGGCAGTCCCCCCACCCCCCCACTGGAATTAAGCTGGGCAGAGTGGAGTTTTCCTAGGATGCATTTTCCCCGCTAGGTGAGCACTGAACAACTGACTCCTGAGTTAGTACACCCAGAGGTGTCTCCTGGGAAGGTTCTCTCTGGTCACAGTGAAGCTTTTCGTAGAAGCAATTTTGCTCAAACCTCGTTTTCTGGGGATGGCTGATTTCGGAGACTAGCTTGCAGTTGTGAAATTTTGCTTCCTGCTCAGGAAAAATGTCACAGAAATTGTTATGTTGAACACAGTTTACAAGGACAGCACTAGGGGATAAACTCAAGGGTATGAGTGGATTTCTTGGTTCAAAAGGTTGAAATGTTGGTTAATGACAAACCTCATTCTGGATGTCTGTCAACTTCCCTAATGGACGAAAACATTGGCTTGTAGAACCATTTGGCCTTCATTCCGCTAGGTCAGACTGTTAATCAAGCTTTCTACGTAAAGGTTCAGAAAAGATTGTATAGCAGGTATCAGGCATCAAAGAACTAAAACTTACGTTAATGTAGATGAGGGAGAGTACAGATTGGGGCCTCAAAGCCCAGCTAAAGGTAAGGGGACATCCCCTTATAGTGTGTGACAAAAAAAGGGTCGGATTTGGAGCAGCTGGGGCACTGGTTTTGCCACCACGACAATGTACCTGCTCCCGCAGCCATCTCTGTGTGTCTGTTCAGGGGCTCAAAACAGCATGCCTCTTGTGCCCCTCCCACCTGGCCTTCCTCTGTGTGACTTCTTTTTGTTTTCTTTAATGAAGAAGCACACAAAAGGACAGCGATTTGACTATGTGGAAGAGGTGAACACAAAAATGAGGGAGGTGTTGTCAGCCATCCCAATAGATGAGTTTGAAAAACGTTCCCAAGAACTCGCGGATTTGACAAATGTACTAAGTGTAATGGAGAGTACTTTGAAGGTGAAGGATTATTGTGTGGAAAAAAATAAAATGCATAGCTTTGAAAAAAATCCATTTTTCTTGTGTGTGGGGGGTACCCTTTGGAATTAAAACTTACAAAATCATAATTGATTACAAAACAATCATGGTAGACAAAGGTGATGTGCCAGCCCGGTAGACTAGAGAAACAAATTCATAAACATGCACATGTGTATAAGGGAGAGGTTTATATACAAGAGGGATGGAACATTGAGAAAGCATCCCAACCTAGTCCAGTCCAAGGTCATAAATCCAATATTGGGCCGAGCCCCGGTGGCGTAGTGGTTGTGCGCAGGATGCGGCCCACTGGGATGGAGGTTCAATTTGTGCTCACAGGAGCAAAGGCTGGGCCTCCTACTCCCACCACCAGGGCAGTGATGCCTAAAAAAATTAAAAAAAAAAATCCAATATTAGCCCATATGTCCAACGCCAGTCTATAAAGTCCTCTTCAGAGTCACGAGGCACATGCAATGACACCAGGACAATCACAGGCCATTGGGTGCAGAGTCTTGTGTACCCAGTGGCAATAGAAACATCTCAATGCTGGCAGGGGTCTCCCCATGGCTCCTCATTTCCAGGACTCAGGGTCCATCAGCAGTATCCAGTGGCGGTAGAAGCATCTCAGTGCTGATAGGGGTCTCTCTGTGGCTTCTCTGGCCCCAGAGGTCTGTTTCCATCAGGGTAAGCCCATGTGGATTCTCCTCCAGCTCCTCCATTTTCCAGGAATCAGGATCTATCAGCATGTTGTTATCTCGTCTTGTCAGAAGAGCGTCTCCAAGGAAGTGAATCTATAGTTTCTCACTTCTAATGGGAAATACTGTAAGATTTCCCAGAATTCTCAAGGAAAGCCATGCCCACACAGAGATCTCATTGGCTATCTTCAGATTGACGGGCTAGACTCCATCCCTACACCCTTAGTCAAATTGGCACCAGAGTACGTGAGTGCCACAGGTGGCGTGTCTGGAAGGAGAGATATGGCAGGGATAGCTGGATAACACATGAATGGAGCTCGAAGTTCATGCCCTTCAGTTTATTACAGGGTGGGTGATCAATGGACAGTGGCAGGACAAAATTTTCCTGGTAACCTGCTACAAAAAGTTGCTTACTCAGCACACCAGCCTGTGTGAACACAAGGTATCGAAGGGATCAAGCATCATGCATCAAAGAACTAAAAGTTATATCATTGTAAATGAAGGAGGGTACAGAGTGGGAACCAAAAGACCATCTATAGATAACGGGACATCCCCTTACAGAAGGGTCATGGGAGGAGATGAGCCAGTCAGGGTGCAGTCTAGCAATGATGAAACATACAACTTTCCTCTACTTCTTAACTGCCTCCTCCTCCACCTCCCCTCCCCTCCGCCCCACTATCATGATCCCAATTTGACCTTATAAATCTGGCCAGACTAGAGGATATACACTGATACAGATAGGAACCGGAAACATGGGGAATCCAGGACAGATGATCCCTTTAGGATCAATGGTGAGACTAGTGCTACCAGGATGGTGGAGGGAAGGTGGGATTATAAAGGGGGAACTGATTACAAGGATCTACATATAACCTCCTTTCTGGGGCATGGGCAATAGGGAAGTGGTCGAAGGAAGACATTGTACAGTGTGAGATATGACAAAATAACAATTTATAAATTATCAAGTGTTCATGAGGGAAGGGGAGCTGGGAGGGAGGGGAAAATGAGCTGATACCAAGGGCTTAAGTAGAAAACAAATGTTTTGGGAATGATGAGGACAACAAATGTAAAATGTGCATAACAGACAATGGATGTATCTATGGATTGTGATCAGAGTTGTGTGAGTCCCCAATAAAATGATTTAAAAAAAGTTGCTTCCTCAATCCTATTTTGGGGGATCCAGTCTTCTGAGAGATTGCAAAGACACTGAATCTCAAAGAGTGAGGATTTGATCCCTTTATTCCCACTATGTTTTTTGGTTCCCATGTAAATGTATCTACTTCTGTATATCAAGCTTTGAGGGACAGCCCTTGTCAGGTCCAAAAGGTCCTCTGACCCTTTTTCCCCTCCTGAGCAGCATGTGCCTGTTCACCATATATTTACATAACTAAGAAAGGCTACTCATTGATGCCTTCTGGACAAAAAGAAGACACACGTCTTTTTTTTTTCACTACTTTTTTTTTAGGCATCACTGCCCTCTGGTGGTCGTGGGAGCTACCCAGCCTTGCTGCTCCTGGATTTGGACCACCAAACCAGTGAATCGCAGTCCCACTCTCAACCACTACGCCACCGGGGCTCAGCCAAGAAGATACCTTCTCAGGTGACTTTTTTCTGTTCATATTAGTAGTACTTGAACTCTTTAGATTCAATATCCCTTCATACTGTTAAAAAGGACTTGGGTTGGCTAAGCCCCGGTGGCGTAGTGGTTGCGCGCGGGACTGTGGCCCACTGGGATGGAGGTTCAATTCCAGCTCACAGGAGCAAAGGCTGGGCCTCCTACTCCCACCACCAGAGGGCAGTGATGCCTAAATAAAAAAAGAAAAAAGGACTTGGGCTTTTCCTTTATGGGTTTGTCTAGAATGAAATGCTGAGAAATTTAAATGTATATTTATTTTTTCTTTTAGAATGTATTTATCAGGTTGGGCCCTGGTGGCATAGTGGTTGTGCTCAGGACTGCGGCCCACTGGGTTGGAGGTTCAAAATTCAACAGCAGCTCTCCAGGAGCAAGGCTGGGCCTCCTACTACCACCACCAGGGCAATGATGCCCCTCCCCCCCAAAAAAAACTAAAAAAATAAAATAAAATTTGACTTTGCACAAGGCTGCAGCAGCAGCACAGCCCAGTCCCCGCCCAGAGGAAGTCCTCCCGGAGATGGCAGAGTCCTCCATGGAGTTGGCCCGCCCTGGATGCTTCTGCCCCGAGAACCCAGGGGGTTAACCTGATCGATTTATACCCACCCCAAATCAAGAGGAACAAATTATTGACTCCGTGTCAGGTCTCTCTAGAGGAGCAAACAACAGGACCACCAGTCGTTGGGAAAAGCAGGGTAAAGGAACTGGGTATTCACTCCAGGGACAAGAGAACCACAACAATCCAAGTCTGTGGTTTTGGAGCACAAGCAGCTTAGAGGAAGCAGGAAGAAGGGCCTGGATTGGGTGTTATTATATCTGGAATGTCCTCATGAGTGTTGGAAGTTTGTGAACCTCATTAGAGTTGAGTGATCAAGATAAGACAAAAATATAGCATCCCCAATGTCCCAGAGATCAAAGAGAATGGCCGCGGCTCAGGTGCCACAAAGACAGATTCCAACATTTGACTGGTGTGTGAAGCAAACTCATTCACTCAGTCTAGACTTGCTCGACTTTGGCTTCTTGTACTTAGCGAATGCATTGATTTGACTTCAAGAAGCTTGAGCTACACAATGAATTGAAGCCAGAAACAAGAACTACTCAGAAGGATGAGGAGTTCGTGATGTTTGCCAGTTGCCAGACAGACGCTTCTTGGTCTCCAGGGGCCCCGGCTCCAGCTACCCTCTCTTGGAACTCGGACCTGCTCCTCCGCCCTCAGCACGGCCTCGAGAGGCCCTTGTGCCCGCTCTCAGCGCACCCAAGATCGAAGGAAGAGAGCTGCCTGGACCCCTTCTCAAGAACACCTTCTCTTTGCTTCGTTCGCTCGAGACCCGAGACCCGTATCCAGGCTTCAGGACCAGAGAAGAACCGGCCAGAGCCTCCGGCGTGGCTGAGGACAGAATCGCCCTGTGGCTCAAACACCGCAGGAATCGCCAGCTCAGCAAGAGCAGATCCAGGAGACGCGCCCCAGGTGCCGCTGCCCGCAACTCCCCGAGCCAGGGCGCCACCGCAGGCAGACAGACGCAAGAGGACTGTCCTCAGCAAAGATCAGACCGCCTGCCTGCTGCAAGCGTTCGGGAAGCAGCGGCTCCCTGGGCTGAGAGCCAGGCACGAACTGGCGTGGCAGACGGGCCTTCCAGAAGCGCGGATTTGCACATGGTTCCAGAACAGAAGGCAAAGGTACCCAGAGCGCTCCAGGGTGCCCCTGGATGGGGGGGTGATCGAGCGATCCAGCGCCCGCGCCCACTCCAGCTCTGTCTGCACATAGCTCTGCTTCTGCAGCCATTGGAGCCAAGTCAACCCAGATATACCCAAAAAACACCCTCCCTCGCCTTTGGCAGCAGTGAGTTTCTACACCAGGGCCACATGAGTCCTCCCAGCCAGGCAGGCTTCCAGAGATGCTGAGTCTCCACTTGGACCCCTTCACTGGCGGAAGCCTGCAGCATCCACAAGAGCAGCACACTAGTTCTTCTGGGGTGCACTGGCAGCCCTCCTCATGGTGGAACCAACCAGACCTGTCATGGCAGGTTCCAGCTGCTCCTAAAAACATAGCAGCCCCCGTGGGGTGGGCACTGGGACAGGCTCTGAATGGGAGTACCCAGTGGCAGCCAAGTGGGGACACACACCTGCTTGACCAAAAGCAACACTGCTTCCAGGAAGCCCTGCTCCATTTGCCCAAGGCTCCCGGCAAAGCTCCAGCTTCTTGGACCTACTCCTCAACTACCTGGGAATTCAGCAGGATGGCCCCTCCTTGGGAAATCTGCAGCAACCAGGCCTGGAATCGGAGTGAGCATTGCAATTCCTCATCATAGAGGAGCTCCGTCAGGAGTACCTACCAGACTTCTAAAAAGCACCGAAGCACCGAAAACTTTGTCAAGCTCTCTAAAAAAAAAAAAAAAAGGAAAGACTAAAAGATCAAAAATACCGTTACGCTTAAAAAAAACAAACAAACCATAAAAGCCTTAAAAAACTACCTTTAGGGACACCCCCTCCAAGCCCCCAAATCAATAAAATCTGTGAAAACATCAAAAATAAAATAAAATAAAATTTATCGGGGCTGAGCCCTGGTGGCGTAGTGGTTGTGCTCGGGACTGCAGCCCACTGGGATGGAGGTTTGATTCCAGCTCCATGGAGCAAAGGCTGGGCCTCCTACTCCCACCACCTGAGGGCAGTGATGCCCCCCCAAAATTTATCAATTAAAAATGAAAAATTAATAATCCATGTACAAACAACAGTGAGTATAAGAAGAAAATGTTCTGAATTTGATTGTGGTGAAGATTACATAAATTTTGATGTGATTGAGCAATTAAATTGTATGATATGTGCCAAATGCAATAAAACAGAAAGTAAATGCTAGAGAGGATGTGGAGAGATAGGAATGCTTTTACATTGCTGGTGGGACTGTGGAATTATACAACCACTATGGAAATCAGTATGCCACTTCTTTAAGTAAATGTAAAATACCTTATGATCCAGCAGTCTCTTTACTGAGTATACACCCTAAGGAAAATAAGAGTATAACACAAACAGACATGTTTACACCTATGCTTTTTTTTTTTTTTTAGTTTTTTTTGGGGGGGTGGCATCACTGCTCTCCGGTGGTGGGAGTAGGAGGCTAATTTTTTTTTTTTAGGCATCACTGCCCTCAGGTGGTGGGAGTAGGAGGTTCAGCCTTTGCTCCTGTGAGCAGGAATTGAACCTGCATCCCAGTGGGCTGCAGTCCCGCGCACAACCACTACACCACCAGAGCTCAGCCCTACACCTATGCTTATTGTAGCAATTTTCACAATATCAAAACATGGAGATAATTAAAAACCCCAACTACGGAGGAACAGACAAACAAGCTCTAGTGCACATATATGATGGCGTGTTATGGATCAATAAAAAACAATGATAACTCTCTTAAACACCACATGACATGGACAAAACTAGAGAACATTATACTTGGCAAACTCCGTCATTCTTTTTTTTATTTTTTTTTATTTTTGGGCATCACTGCTCTCCGGTGGTGGGAGTAGGAGGCCCAGCCCCACGGCTGGAATTGAACCTCCGTCCCAGTGGGCCGCAGTCCTGCGCACAACCACTACGCCACCGGGGCTGGCCGTCATTCATTTTTTTTTTTTTGCTTTTGTTATGGGCATCACTGCCTCTGGTGGTTGTGGGCGCTACCCAGTGCCGCTCCTGAGAGCTGCTGCTGGATTTGAACCACCAAACCCGCGGGCCGCAGTCCCGCACACAACCACTGCACCCTGGGACTCGGCCCCACCATGGTATTTTCAATGGCATCCTAATGTATGTGAAATCTGGCTATGAATAAAGAAGAGGAGAGAAGAACTTATGGATTGGGGTCATGGTACGGGTGAAGAATCTTATAAGTACCATGGGCCAACAGAGTTGACTTGGAGGACGTACAGTTACAAGATCATGCAATTTTGATGTGTGGTCAGGAGAAAGCAGCTCCTGGAAAAGGACACCATGCTTGGTCAAGTAGAAGATCAGTGAAAAAGCACAGGACCCAGAATGAGCTAGAGTGACACCGTGGTCACAACAATCAACTCAAGCAGGACTGTGAGGAGGAGTCAGAACCGCGTTTTGATCTGCTCATGCACAGGGTTGATTTGAGTTGGAGCCAATGTGATGGAATCTTCCATCCCATCCCAAACTCGACAAGCGGAGGTTTCTTAACATATTTAGCTGCAAGGTGGAATCTGAAATTATGCCCATGAACTTTTTTGGTACTTTGCTATATTAAAATTGGATGATCTATTGGATGAGTTAATTAAAGAAACCAAACAACTGGAACTAGAAATCCCATAAAGCCCAGGCTAAAACAAAACAAAAAATAGAACTTCCTTGGCTATTGGCAACATGATCGGCAGGCCCGGTGTCCTAGTGAGATGCTCACTGAGTCTGCTAACTGTAATAAACCTACAGTTTGAACCCCACCCCACCCCCAGCCACTCTGAGAAAGATGAGGCTGTCTACTCCTCAAGGATTTAAAGTCTCAGAAACCAAAAAGGGAAGTTCCACTCCTGGAGAGTCACGATGAGTTGAAATTGAGTAGATGGCAGTAACTGAGTGATCAACACCCTTACCCTAATCAGAGAGTCATTGATGTGCTGGAAAGTTGTTAAACTCACAGCGGCAGATGGAAGTTGTCCCTTGAAACTCAAACTTTACCGTTTGCTAGCCAAGATTGCCGGTTCTTTTTCTTGAAGTGACAAACTCACTTGATTTCTGTTTGGGAAATGTGACAAATTTGCAGACCTATAGAATTATAGTGATTTCTGTCAAATAAAAAGGCACTTTGATGTAAGATATGGAAAAAATAATCTATAACTTATCAAGGGTGTGTGAAGGAAGGCAGCAGGGGGGTAGGGCGGAGGAAGAAATGGGGAGCTGATATCAGAGGCTTAAGTGGGAAGAGAGTGCTTTGGAAATGATGGTGTTATGTTGCAAATGTGCTTGACACATTGTAGGAATGTATGGATTGTGATAAGAGATGTAAAAGCCTCCAGTAAAAGTATTATTTTACAATAATGAATAATTTAAGCCTGACAAAATGACTTTGTAATCACTGAATGGTGATAAAAGAAATTTGATTATCCTAATTAATGATAATACTACAAAGGTGTCTCTAAAGCAGCATGGTGCTTATGCAGGACTAATAAATATAATTTGATTATTTGCAAAAAAAATTGAACTTTAGTCCCAAGAACAGAGCCAGGGGTACTTCCTCATGAAGACCCTTACACTAGTAGTTAAATGTTTCTAATAAATCAACCTGGACAGGATATTTGGGTTCTAATTTTGCCAGTATGAATAAAGCTGCATACTAAGTACAATGTCCATGTAACAAAACATTTTGCAAATGTGCTAATATGTTTACAAATACTAAAGAGTTAAATTAGGTCAAAAAATGTGAGTGCTTAAAAACTTCATAGATTTTTTTTTTTTAATTTAGGCGTCACTGCTCTCTGGTGGTGGGAGTAGAGGCTCAGCCTTTGCTCCTGCGAGCTGGAATTGAATCTCCATCCCAGTGGGCTGCAGTCCCGTGCACAACCACTACGCCACCAGGGCTCAGCCCAAAACTTCATAGATTTTTATCAAATTATCCTCTATTCAATTTAACCAGATATGCACTTCCACAAGCTAATTTTAATGAAAGGGAAGGTTGAACTCAGATGATGAGTCAACCAGGTTGCTGACTTGCAGTTTGGTGTCATTTTGGCACCTCTCACACCTGTGGCTATCTTTGTAGGTTAAATCAAATGGGTGTTGCATATATTAGATGCTCTTTATTAATATGTTTTGCTTGCTCCATATCTTCTGTTAACTTTTTTCCCCCTCAAGGATATCATTCCTTTAAAAATAATTTTATTGATATAAAATTCATAGTTCGAGGCTGAGCCCCGGTGGTGTGCGGGACTGCGGCCCCCAGGCTTGACGGTTCAAATCCAGCGGCAGCTCTCAGGACCAGCGCTGGATAGCTCCCATGACCACCAGAGGGCAGTGATGCCCCCCCCAAACAAAAAAAATTTTAATTAAAAAAAAAAGAAAATTCATAGTTCATACACTTCCATAGTTAACTCTTTAAAAAAGAATTGTATATATATCATCATAATCAGTTCTAGTGAACCCTTCCCCCTCACACACTCATTAATTTGCTCCCCAATCCATGCCTCCCCTACCCCCCAATCCCCAATCAACCATTGAAACGGTTATTGGTCTCTATGTATCTACTTCTGAGTTTCATAAACCGGGAGACCTAACAGAAAAACAAGCAAACAAAATAAAGCAGAAAATAAAGAATAAGAAAGATTTTTTAAAAAGATAAAATCACCAGCAATACTAAAATATGACAGAGAGAAATTTTCTGCTGTGGAACAAGTGAGAAATATTTAAACCAAGAGCAAATTCTGGTTGAGGCAAGAGGGAGGTCATCTGACCAGGTGGCAACTCCATCTTCCATAATCAATATAGCAAAGGAAGCAAAGCTATTTGTGTGATGGGTTTGCCAGAAAGCAAAGCTATGTGTATGATGGGTTCTGCCAGAGGCTTAATACTCTGCAGATGGGTTTTGGACTCCCACTTTCCTCTCTAGCCTTTTACAAATTGGGTGTTCATAATTTAAGCTCTGATGCTTTTCCCTTCATCCCAGTTGGATTTTGTTATTCGTCACCTTTGGATCACAAAGACTGCTATGCTTCTTCTATGTGACTTTAGTTGATGCCTAACTTAAATGACTGCTCGTATGAATACAAGCCTTCAAGACCCCAGACACTATTCCAATGGATAGTCAAGCGCCAACTGCTTTCTTCACCACACTTTGCTGTCTTATCCATGTCTCCGGTGATTCCCTCATGAAGGTGAGGTAATCCTTGAAGTCTTTGCCCTGGCTTTTGTATGTTTCTGTGATAGGCAGGCTTGTTGTGCCAACACGGCCAGAGAAGATAGGTGGGTTAGTTGTGACCACATGGCCAATGAACACATGCAAAGCCTCACCCTTGCTTTCTTGCTCTTGCATCTTTGGACCAGCCATCTGTCTTGCTTGTCCTGCGCCTCCATCTCCAAGCGACACTACCCGTGGGACGCCTAGTCCGTGGACTGTGTCGCTGTGAGTTGAGGGTCCTCCAAGCCCTGCTTTGCCCTGTTCCTGGAATATACATCTCTTGAGCTGGAGACTGTGGGACCCTGTCATCAGGCTGACTGTTGGTGACCTGCCTTGCTATTTGCTGCCTGTGGCCGGATAGCCTGAGTTGCTCTACAGAGAACTACTCAGTGGCCCTCAAGACTTGAAGGACTGCCAGTCTTCTATCTGTCTCATGCAAGTGAGTTGCACCGAGCCATTTGTACCACTTTATAGATTAACTGTTTATTTCTTATGTTAGACACATTTCTATCTATATAAATATATAGAGAGAATTATTAATGTCCTGGTTTTGCTTCTCTAGAGAACCTTGTCTGACACAGTTTCCTTGTCTGATTTGACTTTTCCCCTATGCCTTCATGCTTCACGGATGCCTTCCAGGACTGTCTTCAGCTGCAAACCCTGTTCTCTTTGGGGCTCAGCCGAATTCTTTCATTTCTAAAAGTGTCCCTCCCCGCCTGAAAGTTTCATAATTTTGGAATGGTAAGAATGTCTCAACCCTTTGAAAGTAAAGATGAAGTATTACTATTTTTACTCTTTGTTAAAAAAATTATTTTACACAGTTAAAATTTCATTAAGTGCTAAATGTGCATGGAGCACCTGCTATACATCAGGGAGAAGGGGCAGAGACAAGTGGCCTGTCCAGAGTTACTTTCACACTTTCAGCAAGACCTAAGTCTTTATCATAAGAAACCCATTCCAAGGGTTGAGCCCCGGTGGCGTAGTGGTTGTGCGCGGGACTGCGGCCCACTGGGATGGAGGTTCAATTCCGGCTCCACGGAGCAAAGTCTGGGCCTCCTACTTCCACCCTGAGGGCAGTGATGCTAAAAAAAAAAAAAGAAAGAAAGAAATCCATTCCAATTTGAGCAGTCAACTGGTTTTCTTCCTCCCTTCCTTTTTTTCTTTCTTTCTGCTGAGAGTCTTGTATTTTATTTACTTCATCACTTTATTGGGGGCTCATCCAACTCTTACCACAATCTGTCCATCCATTGTCAAGCACGTTTGTGCATTTGTTGCCTTCATCATTTTCAAAACATTTTTTTTATACTTGAGCCCTTTAGTATTAGCTTCTGATTTTCCCCCTCCCTCCCTCATGAACCCTTGAAAATTTATAAATTCTTATTATTTTTTCATGTCTTACACTGACCCATGTCTCCTTTCACCCACTTTTCTGTTGTCCATTCCCCCGGGAGGGGTTTATAGGTAGGTTATTGTGATCGGTTCCCCCATCTTCCCTTTACCCTCCTGGTATGGCTATTCTCAGTATTGGTCCTGAGTGTTTATCTGTCATATATTCCCTGTGTTTTCAGCTTTTATCTGTACCTGTGTCCATGCTCTGGTCTTACCATATTTGTGGGGTGGAGTAGGGGAGGAAGCAATAAAGAACTAGAGGAAAGTTGTATGTTTCCTCAGCACTATACTGCACCCTGCCTGGTTTGTCTCCTTCCTGAGTCCCTTCTGTAAGGGAATGTTCAATTGCCTACAGATGGACTTTGGATCTCCACTCTGCACTTTCCCTCAGTCGCAATGATATGACTTTTTGTTCTGGGTCTTTGATGCCTGGTACCAGTTCTTATCAATACCTCATGATCACACAGGCAGGTGTTCTTCTTCCATATGGATTTTGTTGCTTCTCATCCAGATTGCTGCTTATTTATCTTCAAACATTTAAGACCCCATATGCTATATTTTTTGATAACTGGGCACCATCAACTTTCTTTCCCACATTTGCTATACGCCTGCTTTGTCTTCAGTGATCATGTCGGGAACGTGAACATCATGGAATTCCAGTTTAATAGAACCAAGTATTCTTGCATTGAAGGAGTCCTTGGACCAGTGTCCAATGTCCATCTGCTACTTTAATAATAGACCTTACCTACTCCCACCACCAGGGCCTTAAAATAAAAAAAAAATAGACCTTAAATAAATGTACATAGATCTATTTCCCCATTATTATATATAAATATGTTTACATGTGCACATGCCTGTATTTAGACCTCTATAAATTCCCTTTACCTCCTAGTTCTTTCCTCTATTTCCTTTTACTTTGCTCTTGTCCCACTATCATGTTCAGCCTTCATTTGGGTTTCAATAATTCCGCTCCATTACATTGCCCTTGATCAAGCTCTAGCAGGGCTCCTACATCCATCTGTTTCTTGGTTAATCTTCATGTACAGTCTCCTTCCTAGTGCTTTCAAATACTGCACAATGCTGTATTATTACAGCATTATGTTAATCATTATGTTAATGATTCCAGTGAACATTTGAAAGGCAAGAGGGATCGCCATCACTTTGACCTCCATTTGAAAGAGCAGAAACCAATGGAGTAAAATCCTTTAGGTGGCAGTGGAATAGAATGATTCTTGACTGCCATGTATCCATTTTTAGAAAAAGCCAAAGCACTCACGTATAGAACACTAGAACTCTGCCTACTAAGCCAACCTGTGAGCTCTCCCAACCCAATCCTCCTGGCTAATAGTACCTGAACACAAAGCATCAGTTACAAAGAGTTTGGAAGTAACTCTAGTTGTTAAGAACAAGACATAGTCAATGATAAAAATGTTTTGAAAGCATCACATGGAACTTTGAAGTAGTACTTTTCTAAGATAGTCATTTGTCCCCCCTATAATTTTCACCACTATTGGTCTTCTGAGTCTTGCATCTTTGGGGGAAAAATTAGGCTGACCATGAGTCTGTGTTGCCAACTTGATATCCTTAAGGTGCTTTTCCCCCAACCCCTTCAAACATGTAATAATATTTTGATTTTTTTTTTTTGGCATCACTGCCTCTGGTGGTCGTGGGCGCTACCCAGTGCTGCTCCTGAGAGCTGCCACTGGATTTGAACCGCCAAGCCCTCAGGCCACAGTCCTGCACTCAACCACCACCGGGGCTCAGCCCTGCAATAATATTTTGAATAGCTATCTATATCTCTCTATGTATGTCTCTACTCATCCAGGGGACTATGCATATTGTCAAGAGGTTTATGACTTAGAATGCAAACACTATGCTTCAGAACCATTTCACTTACAAGGTGCCTATGATAATGTACAACAGAACCTTTAAAAAGACTTGAGATGGGGCGGGAGGAAGGTAAAAGGAAACAGAGGAAAGACCTAGAAAGCAAGGCTATGGCTAGAAGTATAAGCATAGGCGTGCACTTACTCAAATATATTAGTTCATAAAAACAGAGGTATTGGCCTATGTACCTATATTTATCGGGCAATACATTGAAGAAATAGACAGACTTGGAGCCTCTGCTCAAGCCCTCCCTCAAGGCAAGGACACCTTGTTCTAATAATTTGGCATTCTGTGATGCTTACCCTCCTCCCCGACACAATCGTTGAAGACAAAATGGGTGCATAAGAAAATGTGGTGAAGAAAGCTGATGGTTTCCAGCTATCAAAAGATAAAGTATCTGGGGTCTTAAAGGCTTGAAGGTAAATAAGTGGCCATCTAGTTCAGAAGCAACAAAGCCCACATGGAAGAAGCACACCCGCCTGTGTGATCATGAGGTGTTGACTGAGTCAGGTAACAGGTAACAGGTCCCAAAGACCTCACACAAACAAACAAAAAACATATTGTTGAGAATGAGGAGCAGAGACCCAAAACACATATGCAAACAATAGGACATTCCCTCGCAGAAGGATCACAAGGAAAGGATGAGGCAACAGGGCACAGTACAGCACCGATGAAACACACACTATTCCTCTGGTGCTTTGAGGCTTCCTCAGCCCCCACTATCACGATTCCAGTCCTGCCTTTCAGTTCTGGCTAGACCAGAGCATGTACATTGAAAATGATAAAAGCTCACGCACATGGACTCCAGGTCAGATAAACCCCTCAGGAACAATAAGGGGAGTAGAGATACCAGGAGGGTAGGGAGAAGGTGGGGAGAAAGGAGGATCCCATTACCCAGGGAAATGGACAACAGAAAGGTAAATGAAGGGAGATAGCAGTTGGTGTGAAATATGAAAACAATAATAATTTATTATTTATCAAAGAGTCACGAGGGTGGGAAGGGGGAAGGGGAATAAAAGAGGACCTGATATCAAGGGCTCAAGTAGAAAGTAAATGTTTAGAAAATGATGGCGGGCTGAGCCCTAGTGGCGTAGTGGTTGTGCGCGGGACTGCGACCCACTGGGACGGAGGTTCAATTCCCGCTCATAGGAGCAAAGGCTGAGCCTCCTACTCCCACCACCAGGGCAGTGATGCCTAAAAAAAAAATAAAAAGAAAGAAAATGATGGCAATATATGTACAAATATGCCTGATACAATTGATATGTGTATTGTTATAAGAGTCTGTAAGAGCGCTGAGCCCCGGTGGCGCAGTGGTTGTGCGCGGGACTGCGGCCCACTGGGACGGAGGTTCAATTCCAGCAGTGGGGCTGGGCCTCCTACTCCCACCACCGGAGAGCAGTGATGCCCCCTCTCCCCCCCAAAAAAAGAGCCTGTAAGAACCCCTGACTTGAGAATTTTAGCAGGAAGTCACAACTCAGAGCCAAGATAAATATTTTGGTGAGGAATGGAAGATTTGCTTTTAAATGTATAAAAGTAGTTTAAATTAAACTAAATTTAATTGGCTTTTGGAAATGGCCTTTCAGCTTCTTTAAGTTGGGGGTTTATACGAGGGTAAGTAATACAATATTGTTACTGAAGTTCCAGTTTAATGATGTATGCCCAGGCTTATTCCAAATAAAACATGTTTAAATATGTCTCTGTTTCAGAGGATGGCTGTCTTTCAGGAATACACTCAGTTTAGTCTCCTTGTGGTGTCTTCAAAAAAAGATGTCAAAAGGCTTTCCCTCAGAGCATGGTTGGGCACGCTCAATCAGTCGTTTGCCGGCGCCTGTTTCTAAAAATAAAATATAAATACATTTGGAATGTATTTAGTCTAAAAAATCTAACCAGAATGGACTTCCAAGGCGATTTGCTCAAATTCTAGGCGGAGAGGTCAACTCAGAAGGTCATGGTGAAAGCTTTGGGGGATCCTAATGAAGGAATCCTGGTGTCACAGTGGTTACGAGTTAGGCTGCTAACTGCAAGGTCTGCAGTTTGAAACCACCAGCCGCAGAAAGATGGACTTACTACTACTTCCTAGAGGTGGTACAGCCTCGGAAACCCACAGGGACAGATTTGACCCTGCTCTCTGGGTTCTCGATGAGTTGACATCGACTTGTTGGCAGTCAGAATGAGCTGACAGATTTTTCTCAAAGGACGCCGTGTCATCCCATGAGCTTAGGAGGAAGGAAGCTTAAGAAAATTGAAAGCTGCCTGGATGAGAAAAAGGCCAGGGAAATTGCACAAAAATAATCTCCCCCATTCCTCATGAGCACTCTTCAAGGGTAGCAAGGGCTAGCCAAGAAGAATTTCACTGGGAGACTGTATCTTATCCATCCTACCTTCCTCAAATTGCCCCTTCAGCATTCTTTTTGTTCCTTAAATTGAAAGAGGATTTAAAAGGAACATCATTTGGCATGGTGCTTGCGGCAATCACCTAATCTGGTGTCAGTTTGAGGATGAAGAGTGTAGGGGTGGAGTCTAGTCTGTCAGTCTAGAGATAGCCAATAAGACCTTTGTGGGGCATGGCTTTCTCCTCTAAGAATTCTGGGAAATATCGCTTTCTTGAGCTTTCATTCTTCTTGTATACAAACCACTCCCTTATATAAATATGCATGTTTATACATTTATTTCTGTGGTCTACCTGGACTAACACAGTGTGAATCAGAGAGCACAGAATTTTTTGAGGAAGAGTTAGAGCAATGGAAACACTGTCTTCAGAAGTCTGTCAATCAAGATGAAGAGTACGTGGTCCATGAACAATAGCTTCACATTTGGAGAAACGTTTTGACTTACTGGTACACATCAATGGATGGGAAAGGGAAGTGTAATCGTTAACTCATGATGTGTCTTAAGTTCCTGTTTCTCTCTTGGCTTGCTTTAACCCAAACTTCAGGATGGTGTTTTCCTAATCAGTTTTGTTGATGAGAAATCACACCTTAAAGAGTGGCAACAGTTTTAATACATTACAATCAATGGTCAAGTTGGAGAAAGGAAAACTATTCTTGCTTTTTTCCCTGACGTGGGTGTCATGCTGTTCAAGTTTAAGGGAAGCACGCTTCTTCCCGTTTCATAGCTGGAGGATGTCAGTTCAGCTGTTCTTGTCTGAAATGATTTTAAAACAATCCTGGTGACCTTTGCTTTACCCTCAAATAACTTTAAGACGAGTTGGACATAAAAACTTCCAACTTTGCATATTCATAGCCCTCTGAGGAATACAGTCATAGTAGGTTTGAGCGAAAGCTTCATTTTTTTTTTTTGAGTTGGAAAGCTCTAGGATTACATGCTTGCACATGCTCAGTCTGCAATCATGGTCGGCGTACGAAATTGATATGAGACTTTTATGGCATGTATATAGATGCTGCTTTTTGACTTGATCTGCCCTGTCATAGAACTCACCCAGGCATATGGAATGTGTGCCATAACGTTTGTATTAAAGGTAAAACTTTACATTTGTTAAGGAATATGAGAACAAAGATCTGACTGCAGTCATGCAGAAGTCATTGAGGAAATATTGCAATGATGTTGCCAAAGGCAGGATCATGTGACGGAGCTCTGCTCGGGCTCCATCAAAGAGGCCTGAGTGCTTTGGTTTTGCTTGGGGAAGGTTTTTTTTTTTAAATGCAGAGTGGGGAGTGGGGGTGTGTGTCTGTCTGCTTAGATCCCTATGCGAAGACTATTGGTTGCTGGTATGGTCGGATTTTGGACATTGGACGTTTAAAAAGAACTTCCATCAGACTTCCATTTAGAACAGTAAAGGCTGTTCCTTCCTTGATGCCTGACACTGCTTCCCACTCCCCTAACCTCCAAATGTTGGGCTCCCACCTAAAATGCACGTCCTTCCCATCATCTTCTCCCTGGTTTAAATTCCGTATCACCCTACATTCCCCTTTCCCCATTCATCTTCCAACGGCTGTACTCTGATCCCTGGAATCTCTTCCATCATGAGCAAACCAGCTTGTATCCTAAACCTTTTCCAGAAGTCTGCTCTGCCTTCTCAAATAGACGCTGCTCATTCTTCCAACATCCCACGCAGCTGTGCATTTTCCTGGCAGCCTCTACTCTATAAAATACTCCGCAATACCAAAGAAATTAAATAAACAGAGTACTTCAAACACCCTCAAGCCCCAGCCCGTGTCATATTTTTCAGTTTTGCCTCTAGAATATGTGCCATGAATACGCTGTATGCTTTACTCTATAACATGATGCCACAGTTTTTATTTATTTATTTATTTATTATTTTTTTTTGGCATCACTGCTTTCCGGTGGTGAGAGTAGGAGGCCCAGCCCCACTGCTGGAATTGAACCTCCGTCCCAGTGGGCTGCAGTCCCGTGCACAACCACTACGCCACCGGGGCTCAGCCGATGCCGCAGTTTTTAAATGCAATAAATTTTACAAGACATTCACTGTGTGCTATTGCAGATCTATAGATAAGAGCCGAGACCAGTATAATGGACACTGGCGTATCTAGGGCAACTCTTCACCCTCTGACACACAGCCAAGGTGTCTCAGGAGGCTGAGGAGGTCCTGCCTGCATCTACTCACCAGCTTGCTCTCCTGCTGCCGGTCGGGTTGGCCCATGGGAGGAACCAGCGGGAGGTGGAAGGATGGGAGGTGAGTGAGGTCAGGGTATTGATTCCTTTCCAACCCCAACTCCATTCCTGCTGGGTTGCTGCTTGTTGTCTGAGTCCTTTTACTGAAAGTCAGACCTCCTCTTCGCCAGCCATCTTCAAGCAGTGGAGCTAGTTTTTTTTCTTCTCTCTCTCTCTTTGGGGGCTGGAGAGCTATTCGTGTTAGTATGGCGAGGATAGTTTCCATACTCTCTGGGGTTGGTTTTCCTAAACTCCGCCCCCCAACTAATGAAACCAAACTCACAGAGGGTACTCATCTTGACAGAATAGACCCATTCCGTGGGGTTTCTTTTTTTTTTTTCTTTTATTTATTTATTTTTATTTATTTTATTTTTTAATTTTTTTTTTTAGGCATCACTGCCCTCAGGTGGTGGGAGTAGGAGGCCCAGCCTTTGCTCCTGGGAGCCTGAATCGAACCTCCATCCCAGTGGGCCGCAGTCCAGCACACAACCACTACGCCACCGGGGCTCAGCCCAGGCTGAACATCTTTAAGGAGACAGACTGCTGCGTCTTTCTTCCACGGAGCAGCTGGTGGGGGTCAAACTACCCACCTTTGGGTTAGGAGCTCAGCTCTTATCCCCTCTGTCATGAGGCCTTCGGTCAATGCTTTTATAAAACATCCCAGCTGAGAAAGATGAGGGCAGCCAATGTACAAATGTGCTTGACATACATGGATGTGTGTGCGGATGGTGATAGCATTGTACGAGCCCCCGATAAAATGATTAAAAACCAAACCAAACCAAAAAAATGACACCCCAGCACTTAGCAATCTTTATGTCATTTGAGTGTGCCGTCTGTTTTCTGCTGGAAGCAGGGTGATCTAAATCATTCCATCTAGACCTTATTTGCTTCCAATTTGTTTTGTTTGGTTAAGAAATTGATCCTTGCAGGTGCATGGACTTCCTTCATGCTGATGAAAATATTCTTGCACAACGTTTGGCTTTTTGTGTGTGTGGCATCACTGCCCTTTGTGTCATCACTGCCCCAACATTTGACTTTTAAAGTCTGATCTGAAGTACTTCTCTAACACCAGCCCATACCTAGACTGTTCAACCAAACTGTATGTCCCACCAGGAGGCTACAATTTCCTGTCTTCTTTGACCAAAGTCACCCATGAATTAGCATTGTAACAGTATGATTTCTGTGCATATGAATGTTTCAATTCCCCACCATCAGACCAGGAACCAATTGCGGGCATACACAACCAACACCCCTCTTCTGTCTTGTTCGTCTTTTTCTTATAAAAATGGGTACATAACTGTATCTTACCTTTTATTTCAAGCCTTTTTATTTCAGATTGCCCTTTCTTAACTTTCTGTCAATGATCCAGTGAATTCTGTAATAGTTTAAGAAGGCCCTTACAATGGAACGTCCCCCACAGAGGGGTCGCAGGGAAGGGATGAGTCAATCGGGGCTCAGCAAAGCACCGAGGAAACAGATAATATCCCTCTGGCACCTAGAAGCTGCCTTACTCCCCACTCTCATGGCCCCGGTCCTGCCTTTCACTTCAGACTAGCAATACCAGATGGGTAGGGAGAAGGGGGTGGGGAGGAGGGGAAGAAGGGGGACCCGATCATAATGATGGACACACCACCACCACCACCCCCTTCCAGGGGGAAGAACAGTGAAAACCAAGGGGGGAAGGGAGACAGTGGTCGGTGTGAGACATGAAAATAATAATAATAATTTATAATCTACCAAGGGATCACGTGGGTGGGGGGTGAGGGAGGAGGAAAAAAAGAGAAGCTGGTACCAAGGGCTTAAGAGAAAGTAATTGTCGAGAAAAGAATGATGGCAACATAGGTACAAACATGCTTGATACTATTGATATATGGATTGTAATAAGAATTGCAAGAGCCCTCAATAAAATGATCAAATAAATAAATAAAAATGGAAAATAAAAAGGATGTCCTTACAAAGAGGAAACTTGGCTACCTTACAAATCTGGCTAGACCAAGGGCTGAGCCCCGGTGGCGTGAGTGGTTGAGTGCGGCTTGGCGGTTCAAATCCAGTGGCGGCTGTCAGGAGCAGCACTGGGTAGCGCCCACGACCACCAGAGGCAGTGATGCTCGCCCTCAAAAAACAAAAAACAAATCTGGCTAGACCAGAGGACATACATTGGTACAGAGAGGAAATGGAAACATGAGGAATCCAGGACAGATGATCCCTTTAGGACTAGTGTGGTGATACCAGGAAGGTAGAGGGAAGGTGGAGTGGAAAGGGAGAACTGATTACAAGGATCTACATATAACCTCCTTCCTGGAAACAAGAAAGTGGGCAAAGAGACATTGGACAGTGTAAATAATGATAATATAATAATAATTTATAAATTACCATGGGTTCATGAGGGAGGGGGGAGTGAGGACGGAGGAGAAAAAATGAGGAGCTAATACCAAGGGCTTAAGTTGAAAGCAAAGGTTTTGAGAATGATGGCAACAAATGTGTAAATGTGCTTGATACAATGGGTGGATGTATGGATTGTGATAAGAGTTGTATGAGCCCTGAATAAAATGTCTTTTTTTTTTAAAAAGGAGGAAATTGGTACTCGGTTAAAAAAATTTTTTTTATTAAGGAACAAAAATGCAAAAATCTTTTAAATTTTTTTGGTTTTGAATAAAACCCTTTCCTGACCAAATCAACAATTTTAAATGTCAAAAAGAATGAAATTAAATTTTATATGTCCTTGCGTATCTTAGATAATTAGCAAATCAGGTCTTTCAAACAGAATCAGCCTAAGAAGAATGAATCATTGGGTGGGGAGTGGGGGAGAGAAATTGAATAGCCTTGGGGAAAATATAACTAGAAATTGAGAATTTAATCCATGTTACATATTGAGTTACTGAATGAGATTTGACTAGATGGCAGAGTAGCCTGGTAAATCCCTCCTACCATCGTCCGTCTTACACATGGCCCTGAAAGCAATACTTGTCACTTAGGTTAGTATTTCACTGTGGCTTTCCAGATAATATGCTGTCCATTTTTTAATAACATTTACCATGTTCATCTCCCTTTGGCTGAGCACTTATAGCAAAATTATTAGTGCTTATGGCTTACTTCAGACAGTATTTATGCTGCTTTCCAGAAACCACTTTTGTCTGTTGGGGGGGCGAAAAATCCCACTGTCCGATTTCCAACCTTTTAGGCGAACATCTGACTCTATTAGCTCTTACAGAGAAGAACCATAAATAATCTTCCCATTCTATGCTTTTAGCAAAAACATTAATCACAGCGGTTTCTTCTTTGCCTCATGAGAAAACCCAGTCTTACAGCTTGAAATTTTGGTTTACCAAAGAGGATTTTTAGAGTGTGTAGGGTAGGGGTTGGAGAGGAAGACATCTTTGCTGGGCTTCAGGGATAAAAATTTTTAGGAATAAGTGATTTCTTATTTGTTGAGGATCAAATCAGATCCCAAAGATCTTCTTAGTTATAAATTCGGGAGAGGGAGTAAAAGGGAAGGGAAATTGAATAAACTTTTAAGTCAAAAAGGTGCCGTTTGTTTATTGATTGATTGTATAAATAATGCATTTAAGTCATCCTTGTGTCCCCTGGAAGTCAATATGGTGCCCGAGGCAGGGGCCACAGTAAGACCTAGGGGCCACAAACCAACTGGAAGGAGAAGCATAAGAAAACTATTAAGACATTAAGCCTCTGGGCTTCATTCAACACAGAATTGCTCTAAAAATTCACTGCATACAATTTGACTTTTTTTCACTGTAGTGAAGAGTATTCTTAGATATACTTCATTTTTTATCTAAAATAAATATTAACTGAAAGTAAAAGTAAATACTTAGCAAGAGAAAAAATTTTTTTAAAGTAAATACTTAAAAAATCATTTTATTGGGGGCTCTTACAGCTCTAATAGCAATTCACACATCAATTGTATCCAGCACATTTGCACATATGGTGCCAGCATCATTTTTAAAGTATTTCTTTCTACTTGAAGCCTTCGGTATCAGCTCTTCTTTTTCTCTTTCTCCCCCACACTTTTACCCTGGTGACCCCTTGATAAATTATACATTATTATGACTTCCATATTGTACACCATCCACTCTCTCCCTTCACCCATGATTCTGATGTTTGTCCCCCTGGTGGGGGGGCGTGTATGTGTGCGTGCGCGCAGTGGTGGTGATACATTGATCATTACAATTGGTTCCCTCTTTCTCCTTCTTCTCCCCCCACCTTCCCCCTACCCTCATGGTATCGCTACTTCCATTATTGTTCCTGAGGGGTTCATCTGTCCTGGATTCCGTGTGTCGAGAGCTCTTATCTGTACCCATGGCCATGCTCCTGTGTAGCCAGAATCATTAGAGAAGATGAAGAATGTTGTGGATTTCACCGGGGCTGTGACCCTTGTGTGAGGGATATCCAATTGTCTACAGATGGGCTTTGGGTCTCAACTTCAACCCCCTCCTTTGCATTGCTATGATTGTTTTGCCCTAGTGTGGTGTTGGTAGGGGGGTGTCAGACCTGGCATACTTCCTGCACTGAGTCCCCAGTACTGTCCCCTGTAGCACAGTGGGTCAGCGAAGGGATGTCCTATGTCATGGTGGGGTGACCGTATGCTCTGATGCTCTCTATCTTGGCTTCTCTGAGCAGGAGTGTTGTCCTCAGGGCTTGGTAGGCCAAGAATGCTGTCCACTATCTCTTAGTGTACTCCCTTGTGGTCTGGACAGACCTGTCACTCTCCCCAGGCTGTATCTTCAGTGCTGTTCTCTGCAGTGCAATCTTCGGGGGGGTGGGGGAACCGGGGGCAACATAGTTGGAAAGCAAATACTTATAAGTAAATAAATATTTTCCTTTTCTTATCTAGTGACCATAAAAGTGAGAGAATGGTTATTATTATTTATAAAATTATAGTGAGGGCTGAGCCCCGGTGGCGTAGTGGTTGTGCACAGTGACTGCGGCTCACTGGGATGGAGGTTCATTTCTGGCTCCCAGGAGCAAAGGCTGGGCCTCCTACTCCCACCACCTGAGGGCAGTGATGCCTAAAAAAAAAAAAAATTATAGTGAACTGAGGACCACTGGGATGGAGGTTCAAATCCAGCAGCGGCTCCACAGCAGCAAAGGCTGGGCCTTCTAATCCCACCACCAGAGGACAGTGATGCCCAAAAACAATTATAGTGAAGTATATATATATGTCACACACACATATACATGTGTACACATATATACTGCATTTTCCATTGTAGCAATTTTTACATAGTAACTTTACTAGCATTCATTATTTTCACTATGTTGTACAACCAACACTACTATCCATTGCAAGTTTTTCAACACCTTTAACAGAAACTTAAACCCTTTAAGTAATATCTCTTCAAAAATAAAAGTAATACCTCTTCATTTCCCCTTCCACTTGCCCCTATTAGACTTCTGTTTTTTTGTTTTTGTTTTTGTTTTGGAGGCATCACTGCCCTTTGGTAGGAGGCCCAGCCTTGCTGCTGGATTTGAACCTCTAACCCAGTGGGCTGCAGTCCTGTGCACAACCACTACGCCACCGGGGCTCAGCCCCTAAACTTCTGCTTCTATGCATTACTACATTATACTTAATTACATCACATGGCCCTTCTAACCAGAGTCCTCCATTCTGTGATGTAGTAACAATCTTAACCTCCAGACTTGTGGTATAGATGTTTACTTGGTTTTTTTTTTTTGGGGGGGGCATCACTGCCCTCAGGTGGTGGGAGTAGGAGGCCCAGCCTTTGCTCTGTGGAGCTGGAATTGAACCTCCATCCCAGTGGGCCACAGTCCCGCGCACAACCACTACGCCACCGGGGCTCAGTCCTGTTTACTTGTGTTTTACTGACTGTGCAGAGGTTTTCAGCTGTGTGGATCTTAACAAACTCTGGATAGTCTTGAAAAGAATGGGATTCCCAGAACACGTGGTCATTGTGCTCATGTACATAGCAGTACATGAACCAGTACATAGATCAAGAGGTCATGGCTCGAACAGAATAAGGAAATACTGCAGGGTTTAAAATCAAGAAAGGTATGCATCAGTGTTGTATTTTTTCATCATCCTTACCCAGTCTGCAAGATGCGCAAATTGTTCAATAGAAGCTGGATTATATGATGAAAGATGCAGCATCAGGGTGGGAGAGAAGCTTATCATATCGACAGTCTTTGATATGCAGCGGACACAACTTGGTTTGCTGCAAGTGGTGAAGACTTAGGCACTTGCTGATGAAGCTAAGTGGTTGCAGTCTTCGATATGGATTTCAACGCAATGTTGGATCATTGTTGGATGAACTGTATCATTGCTGGACCAACAGGTAACAGCATGATACCCAGAGAGAAGGTTAAAGTTGTCAAGGATTTCACCTTGCTTGGGGCCAAAATCAATGCCAATGGATGGAGCGGTCAAGAGAGCAAACAATACATTTCATTGGATAAATCTGTTGAGTGAGATCTTATCTTTTTTTTGGGGGGGAGGCATCACTGCTCTCCGGTGGTGGAAGTAGGAGGCCCAGCTCCACTGCTGGAATTGAACCTCCGTCCCAGTGGGCCGCAGTCCCGCGCACAACCACTATGCCACCGGGGCTCAGCCCCGAGACCTTATCTTTTTGTTTTGTTTTGTTTTGATTTTTGGACATCACTGCTCTCGGTGGTGGGAGTAGGAGGCCCAGCCCCACTGCTGGAATTGAACCTCTGTCCCAGTGGGCCGCAGTCCCACGCACAACCACCACGCCACTGGGGCTCAGCCCCCGAGACCTTATCTTTAAGGTGACGAAAAGCCCCTTTGAGGAGTAAGGTGTGCCTGATCGGGGCCATGTTCTTTTCATTCACCTCCTGTGCCTGTGAAAGTTGGACATTGACGAAGGAAGAGCAAAGAGGAATGGAAGCACTTGACGTGTGATGCTGGCAAGGAGTACCGACAGAAGTCCCATGAGCTGCCAGAAATACCAACACTTCTGTCTTGGAGGAAGGGCAACCAGCATCCTCCGTGGAAGCAAGGATGGTGAGACTTGGTCTTGGACGTGTTCCTAGAAGACACCGGACCCTGGATAAGGGCACCGTGCTTGGTAAGGTCGAGGGGCAACAAAAAGAAGCAAGAGCCTCAAGAAGATACATTGACATGGCGGTTACAACCGTGGGATCAAACAGAGGAACGTTTGTGAAGCCGATGCAGTGTTTCGTCCTGTGTGTTGCACTTCGGGTCCCTAGGAATTAGAACTGACTCGACGGCCCTGAGCATCAACGGGATTTGTGGGGATAGCCCGTGTTAAAACAAGAAGCAACTTCCACACAGCTTCCCGGGGTTTGTCTCTGTTTATTGGAGACTGGAGGGCCCAGAACTGGCTGAGACTAGACCTGACCTCCCTGCGATGGACAGAAGT